>OX246748.1:31811959-31876959 GCA_945910005.1 Isoperla grammatica
CCCCTCTGGTCTCGCCAGGCTCACCGATTGAATTATCTTTATCGGACTGGCCTATTAGGATGGTCGAGGTAATCGCATAGCTTAAGCGGCCGCATCGCTTAATGGGGCTTAAGTCAACTATCGGCCGACTTTATACTCAAGTCATTAGCCGCTAAATGAAAGATTAGCGACCAATAGTTTCGCAGAACGAGCCGGTTATCGCACTCAGTAGCCGTGTTTGTCGGACAAACACTGAGTATGCGCCCATCAAACACTGAGTATGCGCCCATCAAACACTGAGTATGCGCCCATCAAACACTGAGTATGCGCCCATCAAACACTGAGTATGCGCCCATCAAACACTGAGTATGCGCCCATCAAACACTGAGTATGCGCCCATCAAACACTGAGTATGCGCCCATCAAACACTGAGTATGCGCCCATCAAACACTGAGTATGCGCCCATCAAACACTGAGTATGCGCCCATCAAACACTGAGTATGCGCCCATCAAACACTGAGTATGCGCCCATCAAACACTGAGTATGCGCCCATCAAACACTGAGTATGCGCCCATCAAACACTGAGTATGCGCCCATCAAACACTGAGTATGCGCCAATCAAACACTGAGTATGCGCCAATCAAACACTGACATATCGGCCGTACATTATCTAAGTACATTACTTAGGCGAAATAGTGGTCTCATCTATAAAAGCGGCGCTGAATTTCGTTTTTTTGGTAATATCTTGAGAACTCTACACACACAAAAAATTGTGGTTTCGTAAGAACTCAAAAACTGCGTAGAAACAGTTTCAAATATCTTTGTTGTTACCGTGTTGTTATTTTACATTACCAATAACAACCGTTACAATACTAGCAATATTTTATCTAGTTTTAAGTTCTTACAAAACCACAATTCGAGCATTGATTACTTTTTTGTAACTGTGCAGCGTTATCAAGTTATTACTAAAACAAACCCGTTACTTTCGTGAGTGAGGTTTTTATGGTGATACTATCCTTGCACCTAAATACATGGAACAGACTAATGCCCGGTATTGTAATCTTGATACTACCTTGCACCTAAATACATGGAACAGACTAATGCCCGGTATTGTCATCTTGATACTACCCTTGCACCTAAATACATGGAACAGACTAATGCCCGGTATTGTAATCTTGATACTACCCTTGCACCTAAATACATGGAACAGACTAATGCCCGGTATTGTCATCTTGATACGTCCCTTGCACCTAAATACATGGAACAGACTAATGCCCGGTATTGTCATCTTGATACTACCCTTGCACCTAAATACATGGAACAGACTAATGCCCGGTATTGTCATCTTGATACTACCCTTGCACCTAAATACATGGAACAGACTAATGCCCGGTATTGTCATCTTGATAGTACCCTTGCACCTAAATACATGGAACAGACTAATGCCCGGTATTGTCATCTTGATACTACCCTTGCACCTAAATACATGGAACAGACTAATGCCCGGTATTGTCATCTGCTAATAAGCTACTAAATAGATTTTAAGACTTCCGATTGGCGGTTGCCATGGTGAGAACAGGTTATTAGCTTATTAGATGCTCGTGCTCCCAATACCGTCCCGAAGATACGCGGTTTCAAACAAACGCAAGTTATAAAGGCGGTGCTTTGTTACAAGATGCCGTCACCAGCTGCGATATTGTGTCGTCGATGTTTGTCGATCAACGCTGATCGACGTGTTTTGATTTGAATGTGT
Source organism: Isoperla grammatica (assembly GCA_945910005.1). Classification (NCBI taxonomy): domain Eukaryota; kingdom Metazoa; phylum Arthropoda; class Insecta; order Plecoptera; family Perlodidae; genus Isoperla; species Isoperla grammatica. The sequence continues at coordinate 31,813,693 of OX246748.1, forward strand.
TCGACGAGAGTAAACGCACCGCCGCGATTATACGACCTCGCGTACAAACATAATCAAGGCAAAACAGCGCTGCGATAAACGAGCGCATGAAAACAATTAATTAAGTCTCGTGTACTAAGTAAGCAAACAGGGTGTTTAATGGCGGTTGCACCAAGTATGGTTATATGTGGTCGACGTTAGCTAGGTGATGGGGGGTTGTCCGGAGTCACTATACTCATAGGTAGAGATGGGTAAAAAATAGAAATTTCACGGCTTAAAGAACAGAAAATCGCGCTTTGTTTTTATTTTAAAAAGCCATACATTTTCTCCCGTAAGATGAAGAAAGGATGAGTGCGTATAGTGTAATGTATATAATGTATATATAGTATGATGGATGAATATTGATCACATAGCTTTAGTTTTGTTATTTTGCGTAAATTCCCAACAATCGAGTTCATAAACTCCAGAATGACGTTCGTACGATTGATTTAAAAAGAAAAACAAGCGTAGGTATAACTAACGTTCGTTAAGTTTAACCGTGCTGGGTGCAACCCATGTGACGTCATCTCTCGCGCATGCGCGCAACTAGTAAACATCGCGACAAGTCTGGAGATGTCTAATGGATAAATTATAAAAGGCAGTTTTTTTGGGATCAACGTCGGATTAACCTGTTGTGATTCGATGTTAGTGGCTACTGTGCTGGACATAGAATACAGATATATCAGAGCTTTGTATTCATAGTTCCCACGTGACGTCACAGCGGCCATGATTGCGACACAATGGATGAGAACCTATCGTAGATCATTGGCAAATACTATTCAAATTTAATAAATAAGCTGTAATTAGAATTTAAAAAGTGAACATAAGTAATCAAAAAATAACACACGCATTCGAAATGTATTTCAAAAACAGGCTGAATTTTAGAGAACTAAGAATTTATATGGTCTACCACAACAGCCGTCAATTGTTTCTCCATAGCAACGTCAAAGTTTGATCACAAACGTGGACGCCACGAGCAAAGATGTTACCTACGTGAAACCTATGAATGGGGCTTTGCACTGCGACTTTTTTCCACTAGCAGCGCCAGCACCGTCCCGGCCCTCAGACAAGGTCTACTTGATCTCCACATAACTTAGCCATGAAAAAAGGGCTGATTTACCCATCCAGGAGGCTCTGGACTTCAGCTCGAACTATGGTGGCGCTACTTCTATTCCAATGTCCTTGGCAAAATGCTGCCATCACAGCCTGCTGGATGGGTCAAGTAGACCTTGTCCGCGCTGATTTACCCATCCAGCAGGTCATGGATTTGGGCTTGGACGGTGGTGGCGCATTCTACGTCAAGCTTTGCGTGCAAAGCCCCATTGGTTGGCTACTCCCTATGCTACTGTTACCTCAACGTAGTTGGTGCCAACAGTCACTCACTGCATATTGGATACTAGCACTGCCTACTAGAAGTCACCGAAAACCCCTCGAGGAGGCAGTGCACTGTTTATATCCATTGATTCCAAAGAAGTCAGATAGTTTTAGTAATTGTTATTGTTGCAAGTTGTAGTGTATCCAATATTCAGTGAGTGTTGGCCGGACCGCTCGCAGCGCTCTCTGTGCTGATATAACATAATTACGCCGGTATAACTATGACTATATCAGTTACTGATGCTTGAACAGGCTGACTGTCACAACATTGCTCATCACATCCATGCGGCGCCCATCGAACGCATTCAATACGCCACAGTTCAAGGTCATGGTGTAGATAAAGAGAAGTGTTCGTGTTTCCTTGCGCACGACTGTACCTCGCACGAAATGTTGAACAACTGTCGAGAAATTCTTTCCCGCAATACGTGACTTTTGTACGAAATTACGACTCGTAAGTCGCTCGCACTAAGGGTTGGGGGTAGGTTTCCGATCTCGCCGGCTCATTCGAGTATTTAGTTCCCACGACTTCCGGTAGCTCCGGGAGGGGGAGGGGGAGGGGGAGGGGTCTTATGCAAAGTGAATAGAACCCTGAATGGAGGATACTTGGGTTTCAAAGTACTACCACGAAAAGTGACGATTATAAAATTGTCGCCGACGTCGGAAGGAAAAGGGGAGTGCGCCCTCGGTAGGGAGGGGGGGGGGGGAGGGAGGGGGGGGGGGGGGGGTTGATTTGATCGTCAGACCCGTTCTCAGACATCGGGTGGTGGTAGATTAGGCGAAGTTAGGTTTAGGTCGAAGGAAGGACTTCTGATCGTGTTCTCTGTTACTGCCTATACCTGTTACCACTCAGGGATCGTGTTGTCTGTTACTGCCTATACCTGTTACCACTCAGGGATCGTGTTGTCTGTTACTGCCTATACCTGTTACCACTGAGGGATCGTGTTGTCTGTTACTGCCTACACCTGTTACCACTGAAGGAATTACGCACTGCTCAATCCTGATAGTTGATATTCAGAATTTATCTACTTCTATTTAAGGGTCCTGGATCAGTTCTGAAATTCATCTCTAGGATCATCTTCCGAAGAATTCTAACATTCGAACTAAAGGAACTTTACTGTCACGGAATTTGTTTAAAAAGATTGAAAGGAAAATACCGGTAAACCTCCGGCGCCGTGTTTTCTAATCTTCGCATAAACATCGTTGTATTTATTGCCCACCACTCAGGTACAAGAACTGATATCTAGTAGGAGACATTGTACAATCTTGTATGTGCTTTGTTACAAGAACTGATATCTAGTAGGAGACATTGTACAATCTTGTATGTGCTTCGTTACAAGAACTGATATCTAGTAGGAGCCATTGTACAATCTTGTATGCGCTTCGTTACTGTAAGCCTACCACTTAGTTACAAGAACTGATATCTGGTAGGAGACATTGTACAATCTTGTATGTCTTCGTTACTGTAAGCCTACCACTCAGCTACAAGAACTGATATCTAGTAGGAGACATTGTACAATCTTGTATGTGCTTCGTTACAAGAACTGATATCTAGTAGGAGCCATTGTACAATCTTGTATGTGCTTCGTTACAAGAACTGATATCTAGTTGGAGACATTGTACAATCTTGTATGTGCTTCGTTACTGTAAGACTACCACTCAGCTACAAGAACTGATATCTAGTAGGAGACATTGTACAATCTTGTATGTGCTTCGTTACTGTAAGCCTACCACTCAGTTACAAGAACTGATATCTAGTAGGAGACATTGTAAATCTTGTATGTGCTTCGTTACTGTAAGCCTACCACTCAGTTACAAGAACTGATATCTAGTAGGAGACATTGTACAATCTTGTATGTGCTTCGTTACTGTAAGCCTACCACTCAGTTACAAGAACTGATATCTAGTAGGAGACATTGTACAGTCTTGTATGTGCTTCGTTACTGTAAGCCTACCACTCAGTTACAAGAACTGATATCTAGTAGGAGACGCTGTACAATCTTGTATGTGCTTCGTTACAAGAACTGATATCTAGTAGGAGCCATTGTACAATCTTGTATGTGCTTCGTTACTGTAAGCCTACCACTCAGTTACAAGAACTGATATCTAGTAGGAGACATTGTAAATCTTGTATGTGCTTCGTTACTGTAAGCCTACCACTCAGTTACAAGAACTGATATCTAGTAGGAGACATTGTACAATCTTGTATGTCTTCGTTACTGTAAGCCTACCACTCAGCTACAAGAACTGATATCTAGTAGGAGACATTGTACAATCTTGTATGTGCTTCGTTACAAGAACTGATATCTAGTAGGAGACGCTGTACAATCTTGTATGTGCTTCGTTACAAGAACTGATATCTAGTAGGAGCCATTGTACAATCTTGTATGTGCTTCGTTACTGTAAGCCTACCACTCAGTTAGAAGAACTGATATCTAGTAGGAGACGCTGTACAATCTTGTACGTGCTTCGTTACAAGAACTGATATCTAGTAGGAGACATTGTACAATCTTGTATGTGCTTCGTTACTGTAAGACTACCACTCAGTTACAAGAACTGATATCTAGTAGGAGACATTGTACAATCTTGTATGTGCTTCGTTACTGTAAGACTACCAATCAGTTACAAGAACTTATATCTAGTAGGATACATTGTACAATCTTGTATGTGCTTCGTTACTGTAAGACTACCACTCAGTTACAAGAACTGATATCTGGTAGGAGACATTGTACAATCTTGTACCTGCTTCGTTACTGTATAATGGCTCCAAAGTAATCGTTTACAGTTATACACCAGTACCGGTTTTGTATACAATGTTGCAGATATAGATTTTATTCACTTTCCGAAGTTTAAAATAGCCCTAGTCCGCAACGGGAATCGAACCCTGGACCCTCTACATTAAATGCAGGAATAAATCCACTAGACTCAACGCGTCACACTGAACATCTCGATAAGTACCGTTGCCAAAATGCACCATATTGTACTTTGTACAAAACATCACTGGATACGGTAATAAATACGTCACACAAAACTCATACATCATCATTATTCAAAGAAAGGAATCGTGTTATTTGATTTACAAAACATGGCCGCCCCCCCTCCCCCCCCCCGCGCCGGAAACAATGAACACACGTTTAGATTTGCTCCGAATGATCTATTAGGATCCAGCTCGTCGCTCAATTAGCCGCTGTGACGTCACAAACATTCGTCATCGGACCGCGCGGACATGTTTTTCCGGTCAACCTGATTAGAGCTGCGTCCGTTTCCACGTTATTAGTATTGAAATCTGTGTCCGCGTTATTGTTCTAATGGACTCCCCTTGTAAACAACTAGCAGACAGACAGACAGACAGACAGACAGACAGACAGACAGACAGATAGACAAACAGACATCAGCTAAATGGTCCATCGAACTAGAATATGTCACTGCATTGAGTGAAAAGCGTTATAACAGAGAAATAGTGGATATTTCATTTCATCCCCGTGTGTCCGAACTTATTGGACGTGCCGAGTTGTTTTACAGTAGAGATAAATAACAACCCATGTTTGTTTTTAAGGGTGTTTTGTTTTTCCTGCTCCACTTTTTTCCCTTTTGATTTGTAGGTAATTTATGGAATGGCCGAAGAAATAGGAAATGTGCCCAATCGGTGCGCATTTGTCGTGATTCTCCTATACTTGCAATGGCGTTGTGTTGATCACCCGCGGTGGATGACCTTGAGTAGGCCTACTTGTTGCTGTTGTTGTAGAGTGTTGCCGGTAGAACGGGAACACTTCTTTATCTACCCTGCTACGATTGGTCAACTCTCCTCTTACAAGGCAGGAGTGAGATTGGGGTTGAGGGCGTAGTTGACACTTGGCCTAAGCCTAGTCTTAACGTTGTGTTATTTTTTGTTACTCTCAAGGTTGTGAAAAGGACTTAATTCATTTTCACTTAAAAAGGAATCAAATACGAAACGGTTTTGCTGTGAACCTCTGTGCACTCACTGGCAATGAATAATTTGGACTTGTCGTTCCACTCATTTCCTTAACGTAAGACGGCGTTTACGACATTCTGCGGCCCTATTGCTTTGTTCACGGACGACGGTGGCGCATTCTGTTGTTGTATAAAGACAATAAACTAAACCTGCTCTGTTCTGTTTGTCCGCAGACCTGAAGAAGCAGTTCGACTCACCCCCGTACGCGCAGAGCGTTGAGGTCGACCACCAGACCGAGCTGCGATGCCACCCCCCGGCGGGGGTGCCTCCCCCGAGGGTGTACTGGCTACGCAACAACTCACCCCTAGAGCCGGACACCAACCTGATTGTGTCCAGTGAAGGTCATCTACTGGTGGGGCAGGCGAGGCTGCAAGACACCGCCAACTATACCTGCATAGCAGAGAACGTAGCGGCGAGACGGACAAGCGACCCCGCGCTGCTCACAGTCTTCGGTGAGTCACTCAACTTACTAGTTGCAATGCGCGCGCACTCATGCGGGATAAACGGGAACTAGGGAGTCGTTGGGGGAGGCGTACAACAAACGACTACACTGCAGCGCTGCGAGCGTTCCGTCCACTGATCTCCGCCGAAACCCCATCGAGGAGGCAGTGCACTACTTATTATTGTAAAATTATCCAAAGATTCCAAAGAAGTCAAAACGTTTTGCAATAACTTAAGTTGAAAATTGTGTGTAGGCCTATCCAATATTCAGTGACCGTTGGCCGGATCGCTCGCAACGCTCTCTGTGCACTTGTTACGCCTCCCCATACAAACCTTTTGACAAGAAATTGGCCAATGGATCAGGCGACGCCATGTTTCGTGCAAGGCTTCGAGCTTCGTCCGCTAGGCGGAGTTGATCAAGTAGACGGCGCGCAGTTGTTGATAAGCAAGGTCTACTAAATCGCCGTAACCGCGCGGCGATCCAGTAGACCTTGGGTGGACGAACTTCAACATAGAGAAATAAAACAGAATTTCAATCTGCACGAGTCATGGCGGCCAACGCGCCGTTTCGACAATGCTCAACAATGTTTCGACAATGCTCAACAATGTTTCGACAATGCTCAACAATGTTTCGACCACCGACCAAAAGAAAACGATCACTCCTATGGCCAAGCTTGCTGTGACGTAGGCGCGGGAACTATTGGAACTAGATGTTACACCCTTTCTACGACTCGTGTGAGCATGGAGATGAGTTTGAACTGAATTAATTGCTACCAACTATATGGCGTCTCTCCCTCGCTCTCTTAAGAAGAGAATGCATTAATCCCGCCATCAATAAAGACATTAATCAAATCAAATCACTCTCTCTCTCTCTCTCTCTCTCTCTCTCTCTCTCTCTCTCTCTCTCTCTCTCTCTTTCTCTCTCTCCCCTCCCTCCCTCCCTCCCTCTCCCTCTCTCTTTCTTACATCGCACAGTCATCTTTGAAGACAAAAAATAATGCAATTTCTAGGAAAACCAGTTTTTTGTTGTATCTTTCTTTCATATCTGCATATTCAACGTATTTTTATAATCGTAATAAATTCTATACATGGAGGTCACAGACAGTTTTAAAATAAAATTGAAGGAAACATCAAATCGAAAACTTTTTACCTTAAATAGAAATATAATTAATTACTTTTAAATTACACGTACATTTTACACGAACAATATTTCATATATTTCCAGACGAATTGATAACTCATGCATGTCGAAAATATAGCTAAATTACTAATAAACATGCATGCATGTCGCTATGTACTGCCATGTGCTATGTATATGCCAGCCAGTGCTTTAGCTTGACAATATCGTACCCGGCGCCTCCACCATAGCCAGTGCTTTAGCTTGACAATATCGTACCCGGCGCCTCCACCATAGCCAGTGCTTTAGCTTGACAATATCGTACCTGGCGCCTCCACCATAGCCAGTGCTTTAGCTTGACAATATCGTACCTGGCGCCTCCACCATAGCCAGTGCTTTAGCTTGACAATATCGTACCCGGCGCCTCCACCATAGCCAGTGCTTTAGCTTGACAATATCGTACCTGGCGCCTCCACCATAGCCAGTGCTTTAGCTTGACAATATCGTACCTGGCGCCTCCACCATAGCCAGTGCTTTAGCTTGACAATATCGTACCCGGCGCCTCCACCATAGCCAGTGCTTTAGCTTGACAATATCGTACCTGGCGCCTCCACCATAGCCAGTGCTTTAGCTTGACAATATCGTACCCGGCGCCTCCACCATAGACAGTGCTTTAGCTTGACAATATCGTACCCGGCGCCTCCACCATAGCCAGTGCTTTAGCTTGACAATATCGTACCCGGCGCCTCCACCATAGCCAGTGCTTTAGCTTGACAATATCGTACCTGGCGCCTCCACCTAGCCGAACGTCTTTTACCAATGGGGAGAAACCCAGCCGTAGTTGCGACGTGTTTTACTAGTAGAAGAAGAAGAAGAAGAAGAAGGTTTTGAAAATAAAAGTTAACATCTGTGGGGCCATGGTGGGGCGACGACATCTGTAGCGTGTCACAGCCTTCCTAACTCGCTGCTACGAGGTCGCACGGCCTTCTAAACTACCTCAAACGTGATGAAATTTACTGCAAATTGGAACTTAGGGGTTTTATATACGAAGCGAGTTTCTTCCCAACTGTCCTTCCGTCTTCCCCCCCCCCCTTCCCTCCCCCCTTAACGAGCTGCGTGGAGCTAAAAAGTTACAGGGACAGACAAAATTCAGACGAGACGTCAGGCTTTTCAATGGAGCTGATTCAACTGGCCGTGTTTCGTGACATCTCACGTCGTCGTGATTGTGTGAGTCGATCTAGATGGCAGTGGACGAAATGACCTAGTCAGAGACCTTAGACGGAAAGACTTGCTCTGTGAGTGATGTTGTATGGGTCGGCGTAATAATGTTCTACCAGCACAGAGAGCGCTGCGAGCGGTCCGGCCAACACTCACTGAATATTGGATACACTACGACTTGCAACAATAAGAATTTCTAATTCTCTGGAAAACTATTTGACTCTTTGGAATGAGTGGATTTATTCCCAATAATAATAGTGCACTGCCTCCTCGAGGGGTCTAGTAGGCACTGCTCAGCGTTGCAGTGTAGTGTAGCACCCCCATAGACTGCAATGTTGAGCCACAATCGTTATAAATGTAGTAATTAACAATGTTGTTGTCTTGACAAGATCCACTTAGTCGGTTGACGCTTGGGGTAGGTAGACTAGTCGGCACTCGGGGTAGAATCAGCTGTTCCGTCATCATCTCATCAATCTCATCATCCTTCGCAGCCTACAGCGGGCCCGAATCAACCCCCACCCTACTCCACCCCCCGCCGCCAAATTGAACACTGACAAACTATTCTAAAAGGTTTTTTGTGTTCGTTCACTGTGTTGTTATGTTATTATATATATATTATACAGCAACATCCCCTTAACTAACAACCCTTAATTCCGACCAATCAGGAGTGCGTGAGAGTCGGACCCACCCGTCTAATTAATCATCCCTCTCTCTTTCTACCGCTCATGTCTTAATATTAACCCTTAGTTAGGCGAGGGGGGCTGACTTGAAAACAAAACGTCGTTTTAAATTTAGAGTAAGATTAAATGATCAGATTGTCTGGACACACCCTCGGCTCCGGCCCCGGGCACTTGAGGGGGTGAGTGCGGCCCGATACCTGCCTTGGAGGGTGGGTTAGGGGTGATTCACTGTTGCATACAACACCAGGCGGTTATAGAACAACGTCTGCTCTGACAGTGAGTTAATGAAATAAGCCCCAACTTTACTATTAATCTCATGCCTTCGAAATAACAGAGCCCATTGGTACCAACATAACTTTCTACTTCATTAGTTCCTATTAACAGGTCCATTAGAGGTAACTTGCGCCCTTGTGCGTTGGATGCCTGGACATTTCTAAGCGGGAGACAACCTTGAGAACGGTCGCCAGGAATCTGTAGATGTTCGTTGGAACGACGCGTACGAGGTTGGTATGAGACTACTAGTAACGTTGGGGTTGGAATTGACTACAGCCTTGCTAGGGGTAGTTCACGACTACGCAAGACACTAGACTATGATGTACATCGTATAAGAAACTTAGCCTGCAACACAAGAAAGTAGGCTAATCGACTCCATTTTGCCAGCAGTCAATGCTAGTAAGTAAGGTAGCTTTCAATAGACGTCACGTGGCGGCCATTATGAGGTACACATTGCTTGTTTACATTTGTTCTGTCAATAGAAGACTCATAGGTTATCCAGGAAATATCACAGTTTCAAGCCGTATAGATTGATGTGTGCAGGTAAAAGTTCAAGAAAATGATAAAACATGCAAATGATTGTCTTCAAACAGAGTTTACGCGTTCTTATTTTGTTTTCAGTCATATTACGGAACCTTTGTTTGAAAACAGTTGATGTGTCAGTCTAAGGACATCTGCAATATTGCAACAATGCAGTTTCGGAAGAACGTAAACACATGTTTACAGAGTACCTCAGTATGGCCACCGTGCGATACCGGAATTGACGTTATCGGACCATACGTGAGAGTTCTAAACCAGAACATTCTACTTCCGTTTCGGCTCCATTTCCGCTAGTGTGAATGCGCGGGAAAATACGACGCAATCGTCTCGTAATAGTTTGAATTGAAACATGTACGATAACCCCAACGTGTTCCTAGTTGCCAGATACTCTACACTCGTGTGTTCCACTGTAAGAGCTAGAGGAGCTACTCTGACGCCCACGGGCGTAAAAACAAACAACCCCTTTGGCCTAAGAACATAAAATGTCACCGTGGTGTTAAATTATGCGGTGGTTGGAAGGGTTGTAAAGGGGGGTGGGAGGGGTAGAGAGTAATTTTCATATTCCACTGTAGTAGCTTCTTGTCTGTCATAGATACAGGCCATGTTGGTTCAAGGACTGCTTTATAGGGGGCGCGTGTGTGTACTCACTCAGCCTCATGCGCAGTTTCAACGTCTCTAGGTCCTCTTCCTACCATCTACTTGAAACAGGTTATAGTTTACAACCTTGGGTTGGATACTTGGAATTCCAACACACCGGGCGCGACTAATAAGACTTGCGCGCACTCTACTAAGCGGTCGAGACTTGCGCGCACTCTACTAAGCGGTCGAGACTTGCGCGCACTCTACTAAGCGGTCGAGACTTGCGCACACTCTACTAAGCGGTCGAGACTTGCGCGCACTCTACTAAGCGGTCGAGACTTGCGCGCACTCTACTAAGCGGTCGAGACTTGCGCGCACTCTACTAAGCGGTCGAGACTTGCGCGCACTCTACTAAGCGGTCGAAGACCACCTTTACGTATCTGTGAAAGAAATTTGATTTTGGTTGAAACAGCGTGCATGAAACGGTGGAAGATACGTTGATCTTATGTCGGCATGAGACTAGCTACGTTGGGGTTATATCCCGTGTAAGAGGCTAAGCTCATCTAGAGAAAGGTGCTTAGTACAGTACTTAAGTTATACGTAAGTAATGACTGAAGTACTTAAATTATATCAAGTTACTTAAGTTTTTACTTCTAAGTAACTTACTTTCGTAAGTACTTAAGTAACTAATTTAGTACGCAAGCTACACAGTATTGTGGTGGAGACCTAGACAAGTATCCCGTGTAAGATGGCGCCTAGTCCCGGCGGTCCCCCGACCGACCCACACGTCCAGCTTGGTCCCGCCGACCCTGAGGGACCGGGGTAATTGATCACCTGGCCACCGTCGACCAGGGGGTTGGATTTATTAGGGGTGGCTGCCCCTCAGACGTAACGGGTTGAGGGGTGGACAAGGCGCTTCCCCTTGTCACCCTACGGGGGTTGTTAATGAGAGACGGGATTCTGTTTTACCTCGGTATAAAAACAACCACAGGAATTAGTTTTAATTGAGGCTGACAACTGTTACCTTTTTTGTTCACTATAAATCAGCTCCCATACAACTAACTAACATAGCAGCCAACAATCGTTAAAATATAAATTTGAGATGTGTTAACAAATAGTCTTGTAATAAATACAAACTCTTACTTCTACGGTCTCAACAATTAAACCTGTGGGATATATCGTGGTATATCGTACGACAGGCAGAGTGCGCTGTGAGTGCTCATACCATAATGATAGCTGGCTCAAATCTTATGTACCTAAAAAGCCCTATAAACAATAATTGGCGGCATCGTGATCGTATTTTTTTGTGAACAGCGCCATGAGAACCATGTAAGTTAACACTTTCACGATTTCCGGATTACGATTGCGATCCCGATACCGAAAATTGTCGGTATGCCTTAACACCCAATGCCAATACCGATGAAGCCCCTAAAGCAAGGGGTGGACACTGGACGTGAATAACATCCCCCGACGAATTCATTCGCTTTGCTTTTCAATCCCGGACCGACTTCGGTAACTTATTGAAATGATAAAATCCCCGATGTCTTGCGACCAAAGCCGACGCACAGAACGCAACATTGCGTCACACAGATCCGTCGCTCCTCGCTCGGCCGACGCACAGAACGCAACATTGCGTCACACAGATCCGTCGCTCCTCGCTCGGCCGACGCACAGAACGCAACATTGCGTCACACAGATCCGTCGCTCCTCGCTCGGCCGACGCACAGAACGCAACATTGCGTCACACAGATCCGTCGCTCCTCGCTCGGCCGACGCACAGAACGCAACATTGCGTCACACAGATCTGTCGCTCCTAGCTCGGCCGACGCACAGAACGCAACATTGCGTCACACAGATCTGTCGCTCCTAGCTCGGCCGACGCACAGAACGCAACATTGCGTCACACAGATCCGTCGCTCCTAGCTCGGCCGACGCACAGAACGCAACATTGCGTCACACAGATCTGTCGCTCCTAGCTCGGCCGACGCACAGAACGCAACATTGCGTCACACAGATCCGTCGCTCCTAGCTCGGCCGACGCACAGAACGCAAAATTGCGTCACACAGATCTGTCGCTCCTAGCTCGGCCGACGCACAGAACGCAACATTGCGTCACACAGATCCGTCGCTCCTAGCTCGGCCGACGCACAGAACGCAACATTGCGTCACACAGATCCGTCACTCCTCGCTCGGCCGACGCACAGAACGCAACATTGCGTCACACAGATCCGGCGCTCCTCGCTCGGCCGACGCACAGAACGCAACATTGCGTCACACAGATCCGTCGCTCCTCGCTCGGCCGACGCACAGAACGCAACATTGCGTCACACAGATCTGTCGCTCCTAGCTCGGCCGACGCACAGACGCAACATTGCGTCACACAGATCTGTCGCTCCTAGCTCGGCCGACGCACAGAACGCAACATTGCGTCACACAGATCCGTCGCTCCTAGCTCGGCCGACGCACAGAACGCAACATTGCGTCACACAGATCCGTCACTCCTCGCTCGGCCGACGCACAGAACGCAACATTGCGTCACACAGATCCGGCGCTCCTCGCTCGGCCGACGCACAGAACGCAACATTGCGTCACACAGATCCGGCGCTCCTCGCTCGGCCGACGCACAGAACGCAACATTGCGTCACACAGATCCGTCGCTCCTCGCTCGGCCGACGCACAGAACGCAACATTGCGTCACACAGATCCGGCGCTCCTCGCTCGGCCGACGCACAGAACGCAACATTGCGTCACACAGATCCGTCGCTCCTAGCTCGGCCGACGCGGAAAACAAAGGCGAACTTCGCCTAAGGAGATGAGAAACATTTAGTTGTAAATTAGGCCGTTCCGATTCTAAGTTATTCAGATTCACGGGGTAAAAAACTTGTGGTTGTAAATAACCCTTATATGCTGTTGTTGTATATAAAGATACCGTGCCCCATAGGGGCGGCAGCGATGAAACTAATAGCCGACTTGGTTTCGGTTACCCGAGGGTGGGGGGGTGGGTTATAGGCTTCCCCTAATTGTTGAAGGCGGTGGGATGCGAGTATGTAGGCCTCGTATATATTAGGGCGGGGTCACGTGATGCGCGGGGGGTCATATTGCGTGTTTTGTTTACCTTCGACTGTGGCGATTCATTGTTGAAAGGTTTCAGATGCGTTTGGTTGAAGTAAGCTACTTTTCTTCAACAGTTTGATATCACTACATTAAAAACTAACAAAGAATCCCTGTTTCATTTGTATACACTCTTTTTGTGGTTTATAATGGCAGAAATAATTATTTATGTTGCTGGATATATGCGTTAAAACTGTCATATTTGGCGATATCATTATAGTGTCTTGTCCTGACGGATTTATATATGTCTCTTCGAAATTAACAATATTTACGAGGGGCAGAAAACAATATCTGTTCAACTGTCTACTACAGATAATATGGAATTTCCTTATTTCTTAAACATAAACTACACCTCAACAATACAGAAAATGTAGCTTGATACACTTTGATATTTTCCCATTAATTTGCAGACGGATAGCCTAAACAAATCTTCCGGTACGCCCTAAACACCTTTCCAAAAATTAAGAATAACAAACTTATGGTTATGACTTTTCAAGCAATTAAATGTGTGAATTTTGTTTTTGCTTTTTAGTTCTCTGCATGCCGTGTTGGACAGTTGAATGGAAAGTGGCCCACTGCGCGACCTGGTGGCAAAAACTCGCGTGAGTCCCACTGACTTCGAAGCCTTCCTCGAATCATTAACGGAATCAATCACCCGAACATATTTCCACGGCTACCGCCAATTGCCCCCCCCCCCCCCCCACCCCCCTCTGCCCCTCTTACCCCCTATTACCCCTACCGCGCCTCAAGGGACGTACACACTTTGTAACTATGTTATTCAGATAGAAAGAGTTTCACCTGGAGGCATAGGTTCGTTTAATTGAAGTGAATTGTGTGTAAGTATGTGCAGGCTTGAACCACGTGATTTTGATACACTTCACCTAGGATAATTAGAGATGTTGTCCATACTTTGCACGGTTTTACTTACGTTTTGGGGTTAACAGGGAAGGATACCTCTACGTCAAAAACCGCACACAATTTTCATTTTTAAATTATATCACAAGATTGGGCTTCGAAATCGAAAAACTGAATCAACAGTGCACTGTGGTTCAGTAAGCCCTACACACTGAATGCTCTAAGTTGTATCTTACATTATAATCAGTCGTTTTTTATGAATAATTAATTTTATTACTAATAATCAAATTAATAACCAAAATAACTTCGCTAATGGTTCATATTTTATTCAGTCTGTAGGGCTTACCAAAACACAGTGCGCTGTTGATTTAGATTTTCGATTTCGAAGCCCAATCTTGTGATATAATTTAAAAATGAAAATTGTGTGCGGTTTTGGCGTAGAGACTACCCTTCGCTCTTACGTTATGCATTTCTCACGGGATATACCATTTTCATAATGTTCTAGGATCCTTAGACTGAGTTAATCACGTTCCTCTAAATCTTCAATGACAACAATACACAATACACACCAATTAGAAACTAGTTTTCAAATGTTACATCAAGGTTCATTGTTGCATACAACATCAACTATTAACGTTGAGTTTATATTTTTAATTGTTTGCATTGTTGCCATTGAAGATTTAGAGGGCCGTGATTACAACCTATCTAAGGATCCTAGATCATTTTGAAAATGGTCTATGATCAGTTTGAGATATGTAATAGTCTTTTATGGAAGTGCCACAGTTTTGCCATTGTCAGAAATCATTTTTCATAATTCATGATCTGCTTATCTTGAATTGACATAAGTTTGGCGTCCGTTCGTTGCACTCTACACTGTACACGACCCCGTAAGGGCAGTTGTAGAAGGTGCTACACTCTTAACACTAATGCCTTGTCTAGACTAGCACTTGAAAGCGACCGTTAACGTGAGAGTCACTTTAAAGCTAGGTGTAGCAGCTCCAAAAGCAACTTCAAGTCCCCCTCACTTTAAGTGATCCCGAGACCCCACTTCAAGTGAGAAGCTGTTAAATTTTCACAATCGAATGTTGTATTTCGATATAAAAACGGAGGGAAAACCTAGAATTTGAGGTTATGTCATTGGCGCTGAAATCTAGCCTAGCACTGTGAAAGATGTCCAGTTGCAAAAATATGGCGAGTGAGGCGAAAAAACGAAGACGAAACTACACAGCAGATAAAATTCAGTGCCTAATTGATATTTGGGGCATATGCCCAATATGAGCGACGCATACGCCTAGCTGCTCTTCTTTGCACACGCAACAGTTGCCTACGACGAATAATTTCCGTCAAATCTGTCTGCTGACATCTTCTCGCCTTCTTTTCTCGGCAAGTGCTAATTGTTTGTCCAGGAACTGAACCACTGCGTTACGAAATGTATTATCATTAACAAATCAATCATTTTCTACGAATTGTCATGCAACCTGTCCAATGTAAACAAGATCAGCTTCTGTCAAGTGTCAAATCAAGCACAGACCAACTGTTCGGTCACTGCACTCTAGACGTGGAAATAAAGTAACCTCGAAGGTATGTAGTGTAGACAACTGTTCACTTTAACTTCCGCACTTTAAGCGATCCACACTTGAAGTGAGCCCAAGTGTGGACATGGCATAACACTGAGAAAATAAAAAATGCTTACTGTAAGTTTGAGCCTACTCTAGTGTTAAGTGTCCAGTTAGTGTAGGAAATCAAACGAAACACGTCTGTGGAAAAGTGCAATGA
Source organism: Isoperla grammatica (assembly GCA_945910005.1). Classification (NCBI taxonomy): domain Eukaryota; kingdom Metazoa; phylum Arthropoda; class Insecta; order Plecoptera; family Perlodidae; genus Isoperla; species Isoperla grammatica. The sequence continues at coordinate 31,829,645 of OX246748.1, forward strand.
AAATTGGAACTGTTTAGTATCTGCCATAGAAACGTTTCGTCGCCTAGTTTAGTTGCGCAATACTTTGCTTATCACCAGACAGTAATAAAACTAGATGTTGGTTGCAACATATTATATAGGTTGGCACACCTGGCCTAGAGTAGTTATGAATCCAGGCCGAACAAATAAACGTTTCCGCAGAAGTCGGGGTTGTGATTATCAGTATCGACATCGTCTCGACGTCTGGCTCAGACGTTGTCATGACTTTTCCCGGAAACGAAATGGAAACTTTAAAAGTTTACAGTTGGCAGCACGAAACGGGGTGTTGCTTTATTTCATGCGTTGATTCGGTGCCGGAAATGTTCCTCGCTCGTGTTTTATGGGATGTACTGTACGTGCCAGGCCGTGTGTTATGGGATGTACTGTACGTGCCAGGCCGTGTGTTATGGGATGTACTGTACGTGCCAGGCCGTGTGTTATGGGATGTACTGTACGTGCCAGGCCGTGTGTTATGGGGTGTACTGTACGTGCCAGGCCGTGTGTTATGGGATGTACTGTACGTGCCAGGCCGTGTGTTATGGGATGTACTGTACGTGCCAGGCCGTGTGTTATGGGATGTACTGTACGTGCCAGGCCGTGTGTTATGGGGTGTACTGTACGTGCCAGGCCGTGTGTTATGGGGTGTACTGTACGTGCCAGGCCGTGTGTTATGGGATGTACTGTACGTGCCAGGCCGTGTGTTATGGGATGTACTGTACGTGCCAGGCCGTGTGTTATGGGGTGTACTGTACGTGCCAGGCCGTGTGTTATGGGGTGTACTGTACGTGCCAGGCCGTGTGTTATGGGGTGTACTGTACGTGCCAGGCCGTGTGTTATGGGATGTACTGTACGTGCCAGGCCGTGTGTTATGGGATGTACTGTACGTGCCAGGCCGTGTGTTATGGGATGCACTGTACGTGCCAGGCCGTGTGTTATGGGATGTACTGTACGTGCCAGGCCGTGTGTTATGGGATGTACTGTACGTGCCAGGCCGTGTGTTATGGGGTGTACTGTACGTGCCAGGCCGTGTGTTATGGGGTGTACTGTACGTGCCAGGCCGTGTGTTATGGGATGTACTGTACGGGCCAGGCCGTGTGTTATGGGATGTACTGTACGTGCCAGGCCGTGTGTTATGGGATGTACTGTACGTGCCAGGCCGTGTGTTATGGGATGTACTGTACGTGCCAGGCCGTGTGTTATGGGGTGTACTGTACGTGCCAGGCCGTGTGTTATGGGATGTACTGTACGTGCCAGGCCGTGTGTTATGGGGTGTACTGTACGTGCCAGGCCGTGTGTTATGGTGTGTACTGTACGTGCCAGGCCGTGTGTTATGGGATGTACTGTACGTGCCAGGCCGTGTGTTATGGTGTGTACTGTACGTGCCAGGCCGTGTGTTATGGGATGTACTGTACGTGCCAGGCCGTGTGTACTGTACGTGCCAGGCCGTGTGTTATGGGATGTACTGTACGTGCCAGGCCGTGTGTTATGGGATGTACTGTACGTGCCAGGCCGTGTGTTATGGGATGTACTGTACGTGCCAGGCCGTGTGTTATGGGATGTACTGTACGTGCCAGGCCGTGTGTTATGGGGTGTACTGTACGTGCCAGGCCGTGTGTTATGGGGTGTACTGTACGTGCCAGGCCGTGTGTTATGGGGTGTACTGTACGTGCCAGGCCGTGTGTTATGGGATGTACTGTACGTGCCAGGCCGTGTGTTATGGGGTGTACTGTACGTGCCAGGCCGTGTGTTATGGGGTGTACTGTACGTGCCAGGCCGTGTGTTATGGGGTGTACTGTACGTGCCAGGCCGTGTGTTATGGGATGTACTGTACGTGCCAGGCCGTGTGTTATGGGATGTACTGTACGTGCCAGGCCGTGTGTTATGGGATGTACTGTACGTGCCAGGCCGTGTGTTATGGGGTGTACTGTACGCGCCAGGCCGTGTGTTATGGGGTGTACTGTACGTGCCAGGCCGTGTGTTATGGGATGTACTGTACGTGCCAGGCCGTGTGTTATGGGGTGTACTGTACGTGCCAGGCCGTGTGTTATGGGATGTACTGTACGTGCCAGGCCGTGTGTTATGGGATGTACTGTACGTGCCAGGCCGTGTGTTATGGGGTGTACTGTACGTGCCAGGCCGTGTGTTATGGGATGTACTGTACGTGCCAGGCCGTGTGTTATGGGGTGTACTGTACGTGCCAGGCCGTGTGTTATGGGGTGTACTGTACGTGCCAGGCCGTGTGTTATGGGGTGTACTGTACGTGCCAGGCCGTGTGTTATGGGATGTACTGTACGTGCCAGGCCGTGTGTTATGGGATGTACTGTACGTGCCAGGCCGTGTGTTATGGGGTGTACTGTACGTGCCAGGCCGTGTGTTATGGGGTGTACTGTACGTGCCAGGCCGTGTGTTATGGGATGTACTGTACGTGCCAGGCCGTGTGTTATGGGGTGTACTGTACGTGCCAGGCCGTGTGTTATGGGGTGTACTGTACGTGCCAGGCCGTGTGTTATGGGATGTACTGTACGTGCCAGGCCGTGTGTTATGGGGTGTACTGTACGTGCCAGGCCGTGTGTTATGGGATGTACTGTACGTGCCAGGCCGTGTGTTATGGGGTGTACTGTACGCGCCAGGCCGTGTGTTATGGGGTGTACTGTACGTGCCAGGCCGTGTGTTATGGGGTGTACTGTACGTGCCAGGCCGTGTGTTATGGGGTGTACTGTACGTGCCAGGCCGTGTGTTATGGGATGTACTGTACGTGCCAGGCCGTGTGTTATGGGATGTACTGTACGTGCCAGGCCGTGTGTTATGGGATGTACTGTACGTGCCAGGCCGTGTGTTATGGGATGTACTGTACGTGCCAGGCCGTGTGTTATGGGGTGTACTGTACGCGCCAGGCCGTGTGTTATGGGATGTACTGTACGTGCCAGGCCGTGTGTTATGGGGTGTACTGTACGCGCCAGGCCGTGTGTTATGGGGTGTACTGTACGTGCCAGGCCGTGTGTTATGGGATGTACTGTACGTGCCAGGCCGTGTGTTATGGGGTGTACTGTACGCGCCAGGCCGTGTGTTATGGGGTGTACTGTACGTGCCAGGCCGTGTGTTATGGGATGTACTGTACGTGCCAGGCCGTGTGTTATGGGGTGTACTGTACGTGCCGGGCCGTGTGTTATGGGATGTACTGTACGTGCCAGGCCGTGTGTTATGGGATGTACTGTACGTGCCAGGCCGTGTGTTATGGGATGTACTGTACGTGCCAGGCCGTGTGTTATGGGATGTACTGTACGTGCCAGGCCGTGTGTTATGGGATGTACTGTACGTGCCAGGCCGTGTGTTATGGGGTGTACTGTACGTGCCAGGCCGTGTGTTATGGGGTGTACTGTACGTGCCAGGCCGTGTGTTATGGGATGTACTGTACGTGCCAGGCCGTGTGTTATGGGATGTACTGTACGTGCCAGGCCGTGTGTTATGGGGTGTACTGTACGTGCCAGGCCGTGTGTTATGGGATGTACTGTACGTGCCAGGCCGTGTGTTATGGGATGTACTGTACGTGCCAGGCCGTGTGTTATGGGATGTACTGTACGTGGCAGGCCGTGTGTTATGGGATGTACTGTACGTGCCAGGCCGTGTGTTATGGGATGTACTGTACGTGGCAGGCCGTGTGTTATGGGGTGTACTGTACGTGCCAGGCCGTGTGTTATGGGGTGTACTGTACGTGCCAGGCCGTGTGTTATGGGATGTACTGTACGTGCCAGGCCGTGTGTTATGGGATGTACTGTACGTGCCAGGCCGTGTGTTATGGGGTGTACTGTACGTGCCAGGCCGTGTGTTATGGGGTGTACTGTACGTGCCAGGCCGTGTGTTATGGGATGTACTGTACGTGCCAGGCCGTGTGTTATGGGGTGTACTGTACGTGCCAGGCCGTGTGTTATGGGATGTACTGTACGTGCCAGGCTGTGTGTTATGGGGTGTACTGTACGTGCCAGGCCGTGTGTTATGGGGTGTACTGTACGTGCCAGGCCGTGTGTTATGGGGTGTACTGTACGTGCCAGGCCGTGTGTTATGGGGTGTACTGTACGTGCCAGGCTGTGTGTTATGGGGTGTACTGTACGTGCCAGGCCGTGTGTTATGGGATGTACTGTACGTGCCAGGCCGTGTGTTATGGGGTGTACTGTACGTGCCAGGCCGTGTGTTATGGGGTGTACTGTACGTGCCAGGCCGTGTGTTATGGGATGTACTGTACGTGCCAGGCCGTGTGTTATGGGGTGTACTGTACGTGCCAGGCCGTGTGTTATGGGGTGTACTGTACGTGCCAGGCCGTGTGTTATGGGGTGTACTGTACGTGCCAGGCCGTGTGTTATGGGATGTACTGTACGTGCCAGGCCGTGTGTTATGGGATGTACTGTACGTGCCAGGCCGTGTGTTATGGGGTGTACTGTACGTGCCAGGCCGTGTGTTATGGGATGTACTGTACGTGCCAGGCCGTGTGTTATGGGATGTACTGTACGTGGCAGGCCGTGTGTTATGGGATGTACTGTACGTGCCAGGCCGTGTGTTATGGGATGTACTGTACGTGGCAGGCCGTGTGTTATGGGATGTACTGTACGTGCCAGGCCGTGTGTTATGGGATGTACTGTACGTGCCAGGCCGTGTGTTATGGGATGTACTGTACGTGGCAGGCCGTGTGTTATGGGATGTACTGTACGTGCCAGGCCGTGTGTTATGGGGTGTACTGTACGTGCCAGGCCGTGTGTTATGGGATGTACTGTACGTGCCAGGCCGTGTGTTATGGGGTGTACTGTACGTGCCAGGCCGTGTGTTATGGGGTGTACTGTACGTGCCAGGCCGTGTGTTATGGGGTGTACTGTACGTGCCAGGCCGTGTGTTATGGGATGTACTGTACGTGCCAGGCCGTGTGTTATGGGGTGTACTGTACGTGCCAGGCCGTGTGTTATGGGGTGTACTGTACGTGCCAGGCCGTGTGTTATGGGGTGTACTGTACGTGCCAGGCCGTGTGTTATGGGGTGTACTGTACGTGCCAGGCCGTGTGTTATGGGATGTACTGTACGTGCCAGGCCGTGTGTTATGGGATGTACTGTACGTGCCAGGCCGTGTGTTATGGGATGTACTGTACGTGCCAGGCCGTGTGTTATGGGATGTACTGTACGTGGCAGGCCGTGTGTTATGGGATGTACTGTACGTGGCAGGCCGTGTGTTATGGGGTGTACTGTACGTGCCAGGCCGTGTGTTATGGGATGTACTGTACGTGCCAGGCCGTGTGTTATGGGGTGTACTGTACGTGCCAGGCCGTGTGTTATGGGATGTACTGTACGTGCCAGGCCATGTGTTATGGGATGTACTGTACGTGCCAGGCCGTGTGTTATGGGGTGTACTGTACGTGCCAGGCCGTGTGTTATGGGGTGTACTGTACGTGCCAGGCCGTGTGTTATGGGGTGTACTGTACGTGCCAGGCCGTGTGTTATGGGGTGTACTGTACGTGCCAGGCCGTGTGTTATGGGGTGTACTGTACGTGCCAGGCCGTGTGTTATGGGATGTACTGTACGTGCCAGGCCGTGTGTTATGGGATGTACTGTACGTGCCAGGCCGTGTGTTATGGGGTGTACTGTACGTGCCAGGCCGTGTGTTATGGGATGTACTGTACGTGCCAGGCCGTGTGTTATGGGATGTACTGTACGTGCCAGGCCGTGTGTTATGGGATGTACTGTACGTGCCAGGCCGTGTGTTATGGGATGTACTGTACGTGCCAGGCCGTGTGTTATGGGATGTACTGTACGTGCCAGGCCGTGTGTTATGGGGTGTACTGTACGTGCCAGGCCGTGTGTTATGGGATGTACTGTACGTGCCAGGCCGTGTGTTATGGGATGTACTGTACGTGCCAGGCCGTGTGTTATGGGATGTACTGTACGTGCCAGGCCGTGTGTTATGGGATGTACTGTACGTGCCAGGCCGTGTGTTATGGGGTGTACTGTACGTGCCAGGCCGTGTGTTATGGGGTGTACTGTACGTGCCAGGCCGTGTGTTATGGGATGTACTGTACGTGCCAGGCCGTGTGTTATGGGGTGTACTGTACGTGCCAGGCCGTGTGTTATGGGGTGTACTGTACGTGCCAGGCCGTGTGTTATGGGGTGTACTGTACGTGCCAGGCCGTGTGTTATGGGATGTACTGTACGTGCCAGGCCGTGTGTTATGGGGTGTACTGTACGTGCCAGGCCGTGTGTTATGGGATGTACTGTACGTGCCAGGCCGTGTGTTATGGGGTGTACTGTACGTGCCAGGCCGTGTGTTATGGGGTGTACTGTACGGGCCAGGCCGTGTGTTATGGGATGTACTGTACGTGCCAGGCCGTGTGTTATGGGGTGTACTGTACGTGCCAGGCCGTGTGTTATGGGATGTACTGTACGTGCCAGGTCGTGTGTTATGGGATGTACTGTACGTGCCAGGCCGTGTGTTATGGGATGTACTGTACGTGCCAGGCCGTGTGTTATGGGGTGTACTGTACGTGCCAGGCCGTGTGTTATGGGGTGTACTGTACGTGCCAGGCCGTGTGTTATGGGGTGTACTGTACGTGCCAGGCCGTGTGTTATGGGATGTACTGTACGTGCCAGGCCGTGTGTTATGGGGTGTACTGTACGTGCCAGGCCGTGTGTTATGGGGTGTACTGTACGCGCCAGGCCGTGTGTTATGGGATGTACTGTACGTGCCAGGCTGTGTGTTATGGGATGTACTGTACGTGCCAGGCCGTGTGTTATGGGATGTACTGTACGTGCCAGGCCGTGTGTTATGGGGTGTACTGTACGTGCCAGGCCGTGTGTTATGGGATGTACTGTACGTGCCAGGCCGTGTGTTATGGGATGTACTGTACGTGCCAGGCCGTGTGTTATGGGGTGTACTGTACGTGCCAGGCCGTGTGTTATGGGGTGTACTGTACGTGCCAGGCCGTGTGTTATGGGATGTACTGTACGTGCCAGGCCGTGTGTTATGGGGTGTACTGTACGTGCCAGGCCGTGTGTTATGGGATGTACTGTACGTGCCAGGCCGTGTGTTATGGGGTGTACTGTACGCGCCAGGCCGTGTGTTATGGGATGTACTGTACGTGCCAGGCCGTGTGTTATGGGATGTACTGTACGCGCCAGGCCGTGTGTTATGGGGTGTACTGTACGTGCCAGGCCGTGTGTTATGGGGTGTACTGTACGTGCCAGGCCGTGTGTTATGGGATGTACTGTACGTGCCAGGCCGTGTGTTATGGGGTGTACTGTACGTGCCAGGCCGTGTGTTATGGGGTGTACTGTACGTGCCAGGCCGTGTGTTATGGGATGTACTGTACGTGCCAGGCCGTGTGTTATGGGGTGTACTGTACGTGCCAGGCCGTGTGTTATGGGGTGTACTGTACGTGCCAGGCCGTGTGTTATGGGATGTACTGTACGTGCCAGGCCGTGTGTTATGGGGTGTACTGTACGTGCCAGGCCGTGTGTTATGGGATGTACTGTACGTGCCAGGCCGTGTGTTATGGGATGTACTGTACGTGCCAGGCCGTGTGTTATGGGATGTACTGTACGTGCCAGGCCGGGTGTTATGGGATGTACTGTACGTGCCAGGCCGTGTGTTATGGGATGTACTGTACGTGCCAGGCCGTGTGTTATGGGGTGTACTGTACGTGCCAGGCCGTGTGTTATGGGGTGTACTGTACGTGCCAGGCCGTGTGTTATGGGGTGTACTGTACGTGCCAGGCCGTGTGTTATGGGATGTACTGTACGTGCCAGGCCGTGTGTTATGGGATGTACTGTACGTGCCAGGCCGTGTGTTATGGGGTGTACTGTACGTGCCAGGCCGTGTGTTATGGGGTGTACTGTACGTGCCAGGCCGTGTGTTATGGGGTGTACTGTACGTGCCAGGCCGTGTGTTATGGGGTGTACTGTACGTGCCAGGCCGTGTGTTATGGGATGTACTGTACGTGCCAGGCCGTGTGTTATGGGATGTACTGTACGTGCCAGGCCGTGTGTTATGGGGTGTACTGTACGTGCCAGGCCGTGTGTTATGGGATGTACTGTACGTGCCAGGCCGTGTGTTATGGGATGTACTGTACGTGCCAGGCCGTGTGTTATGGGATGTACTGTACGGGCCAGGCCGTGTGTTATGGGATGTACTGTACGTGCCAGGCCGTGTGTTATGGGATGTACTGTACGTGCCAGGCCGTGTGTTATGGGATGTACTGTACGTGCCAGGCCGTGTGTTATGGGGTGTACTGTACGTGCCAGGCCGTGTGTTATGGGGTGTACTGTACGTGCCAGGCCGTGTGTTATGGGGTGTACTGTACGTGCCAGGCCGTGTGTTATGGGGTGTACTGTACGTGCCAGGCCGTGTGTTATGGGATGTACTGTACGTGCCAGGCCGTGTGTTATGGGATGTACTGTACGTGCCAGGCCGTGTGTTATGGGATGTACTGTACGTGCCTGGCCGTGTGTTATGGGATGTACTGTACGTGCCAGGCCGTGTGTTATGGGGTGTACTGTACGTGCCAGGCCGTGTGTTATGGGGTGTACTGTACGTGCCAGGCCGTGTGTTATGGGGTGTACTGTACGTGCCAGGCCGTGTGTTATGGGGTGTACTGTACGTGCCAGGCCGTGTGTTATGGGATGTACTGTACGTGCCAGGCCGTGTGTTATGGGGTGTACTGTACGTGCCAGGCCGCGGGCCCACCTACAAACACAAACAACCACAAAACAAACAAAAAGTTTACAATCCAATGCAAGAAAACTGGAGCTGTTCCTCTCGAATTGTTCACATCAACATGAAAATATCTCGGCGAATTTCTTCCTTAAAATGTATGGTATACGTTCGAAAACTTTCCTTGGATCAATATATATATATATATATATATATATATATATATATATATATATATATATATATATATATATATATATATTATATATTATTATTTTTTAATTTCTGGATTTCACATAACAACCACGTCAAGAGTGTTCTTGAAAAATATTCATATATATATATATATATATATATATAAGAAACATTTACTTCAGTACAAGAAACACCTGGCTTACTGTTCAACGTTCACTTGTGTACATGTGCACGGTGGTATAAGTAGAACTAATAACACAATTAGGGTATTTCATTTGTCATATTATTATCATTATTTTGTATACTTTATTTCAAATCTAAACATTTTGTACAGTTTACACAGCAAAACCAACCCCTAAAGTAAACAATGCAAGAGATGCTTGTCCCGTAACAGATGAGTGATTCGTGGCCAATAGACGAGCCCCATGCTCAAATAACGGTCGCTGATTGGCCACGAACCACCGGACGCATCGGTGTGGTTGTTCCCCGGTGTACAATACAATGTTCTTGAATAGATGTGTAATAACAGGGGATTAGTAGATAGAGGGGATGGTTACTGGAGAGGGTGAGACGGGAGAGAAAATAGCTCCCCTATTCCCCAAATCCCTTACCAAGATCACTTTACAGGTAAATCTATGCGATTTCGAGTTGCTACATTAAACAATTGTGATTATTCTCCGGCTAGAATATCACTGGGGGGAGGGGGGGTAGGAGGGGGGGGGGGGGGGGTAACCACAGTCGCGCGTACACGAAGAATGCAACCTCAGTATAGAACTTTCATCCAGGCGACGTACAGAGCTACGGGCAGCGTATGATGCACCCCCCACACACGCACTGGAAGTATGCGTGTGCGTTGCTGAAGAATGCGCGCGACACGACGCATTGTGGTCTGTAGTAAAAGGTATGCGACCAAAGAGTTTTGCACGAAAGATACTCGGTAGCAATATTAGAAAATATCTCGTGAAATTCCTGGCCTTTTGTTATATTTTTTCCACCTGCGTTGCTGTATAACTGGAGATCTACGAGTTCGAAACACAATAATGGATATTTGCATTCATATATTTTATATATATTATATATCAGCGACGCGTAGAAGAATTCTACCCACAAAACCAAAATACGTTATTTTGTTTGTTGGGTTGGTAAGCAAACATGCGGGAATGTTCTAGAATTGATATATCTAACCGGAAAATACCCGCATTGAATTACTACGAAAATAACCCCCGAGTGGTGAATCGAATAAAGTAATACACAGGGAGAAAATAATAAATTGTGTTTCCTCATTGCTGCAGTACAGTAAGCGACGTAGGTAGAACAGGGGTAGTTGGGTTCCTCATTGCTGCAGTACAGTAAGCGACGTAGGTAGAACAGGGGTAGTTGGGTTCCTCATTGCTGCAGTACAGTAAGCGACGTAGGTAGAACAGGGGTAGTTGGGTTCCTCATTGCTGCAGTACAGTAAGCGACGTAGGTAGAACAGGGGTAGTTGGGTTCCTCATTGCTGCAGTACAGTAAGCGACGTAGGTAGAACAGGGGTAGTTGGGTTCCTCATTGATGCAGTACAGTAAGCGACGTAGGTAGAACAGGGGTAGTTGGGAACACGAATCTACTGTTACAATTTTATCCACTTATTTTATGTCAGATATAATTATTACTGATCGCCATCGTTATTTCTCATCAACAATTGTTCAATGTTGTCTATATTCATTCGTAAATTAGATATGAGAGTGGTTAGAGTAAATACATGTTCGGTCCGAGCATTGATTTACTTATGGTGAGTGTACATACTTACAGCCCTCGGTATAACATGGATAAACTGCAACTATCTTGTCTTGGGGCTCCAGGGTTGGAATCACAGAACTGCGACGTACAGCTGTGGAAATGCTTGCCACATATGGTAGAGTAGATCTAGTGCAATATCTAGCACAAGATGGATTATCTTTGATGTATAGTCTGATGAGAATAATGCGTAGTAAATGTAGACAGATACTTTCTTTTGTCTACTTTGAGAGAGTTTTGTTTCGAAGCGACTGTACTCTTAGCTGGAGAAAGAAATACCGAGACAGATATGTCATGTCTTGGTAACAGTTTAATTAAGAAGTTATTATATTATTTTAATTTAATTAACTTAGCGAACATGTTGTTTGCGAGCGTTTACAAAAAAAAAAAAACAGCATGTCGGAATGTCAAATATTGTTTCTAGACGAGAGCTTTTTAATTTGTAAATATCTCATGACGTCACCGTTTCGCAACGGACCAATCACAGGCGAGATGTCCACACGTTGCATCTCACTTGGGCATCGCATCTCTCCGTTATTTATGCATGGATATCTAATGATTTGCATATTGATTGCTTCCAATCACGGTATCAGATTACATCAATAACTCATCGGACAATATTTCCGATATGAAATCGCTGAGAGCGTGTATAGGCCTATATATGTTGAGACAACATTTACCGTTGTCAACATTTGCAGTAACTAAATTATAGGATGTAGGGATATAAGTGACAAGTTGGTGACAGTTTTCTATCTATTTCATATTACAGAAACTACACATATCAAAATACAAAAAAAAACAAAAAAAAAACGAGATTTTTCCATTTAATTTGCAAACGAATACGCTAAACAAGTCGTCCGGTGTGACCTAAATACGTTCCCAAAAAATTACAAACGTACAAATTTGTACTATAGGAATAACATGTTTTGTGGTTGTAACTTCTCAAAAAAATAGCGGTTTGCATTTTTTAAATTTGTCTAAATGTACCATACTAAAAATATATATTAAACTTCATTTAAACCTTATATTCAAGTTAAATTCAACTAACTAGTTGAACTGGAACTTGAATATGTACCTAATGTAAGGCTAAAGTGTGATGAGATAGGCCTAAGTGGGTTTTCCGTGATTTTACCTTTTATGTCTTGTTGATCGATTATTTCATTGGTGTTTAACGACGTACTCGACAGCTCGGCGTGTCATACATGACTGGGGTCGTCATAAGTGAGTCAGTTAGGGGTTGGTGGGCGTTTAGGTCGCCGAGAGGGCTGGCATGAATGAGAATACGAAAAGACGAAAGCGTGAGCAAGACTATTGTACATCAGAGAACATATATATCTACGAGAGCCCTCTTTGCGGACACCGGTCACCACGAGGAGGGACCCACCTGTATTGTTGATATTATTATTATTATTATTATTATTATTATTATTATTATTATTATTATTATTATTATTAGTATTATTATTATTATTATTGTTGTTGTTGTTATTTTTATTATTTATTTATTTTTCTGCTCAACATTATTTACATAGATGAGGTTCAGAAAGGGGACAAGAAAAAGAATTGTTGAAGATTTAGTGGTATATGTGATGAAAATCATTAACTGAGCCCCGGATAGTATTAAATCCTTGTTCCGCTTGTACTAAGCCCACCGCCAGCTCGCGTTGTGCGGCCGCTACCTCACCCACCCACTGCCTTCTATCTCCTCGGCCTGCGAGAATACCGATACTACATAGCTGTGGTCAGCGCGTACTACGTTCGCTCTGTACACTGACCGCACGGGACACAAAGAGACACTGACCACGAGATGGGACAAAGAGACACACATCGGAATAATTAAAAGACCGCGCGGGAATGTCGGGGTTTACACTTAACACACCTGGGGCGCTTTCTACGCGGACATGTTTACCGGAAGTGGAAGTGACTTTGTCGTCAACGTTCGCGTTCAACATGGCGGCTATGTTGTAATATTTTAAAGTTTTGAAGTTCATCGTTTAGCCGATACAAAACCAAATCGCTAGTGTGAATAATATTTTGTATATCTTGAAGCATACTCAAGATGTGATTAAAATAGATCAATTTAGATTGGTTTAGTATTGCGAGCTACCCCTCCCCCCCACTCCATACCCTGCTGAACCCCCAATTTCTGTTTGCAAAAAGTGCTATAAAACTATCCGAAAATATATCATCCCCTAGACAGTTCAGTGTTCTGTTCTTCCTTCGTTCCGATAAGTTTCATTTGTGTTGCAACAACACATTAATGAGAACATTGGCATAACATAAAAACATTAAAACCCCTACTTGGACAGCTGTGACGTAAGTGTGTGTGTGACGAACAAGGTGTCTTGGCAGATCTACGAGCATCCTCAAGTTTCATACAAAACAGAGCGACAGTCAGGTGGTACACTAGCCAACAGTCAGGTGGTATACTGGCCAACAGTCAGGTGGTATACTGGCCAACAGTCAGGTGGTATACTGGCCCACAGTCAGGTGGTATACTGGCCAACAGTCAGGTGGTATACTGGCCAACAGTCAGGTGGTATACTGGCCAACAGTCAGGTGGTATACTGGCCACGCCGTAAGAAGCAAAGTGCCCATTAAGAGACGGTCGCTCCACACGGTCTGTTTCAACGGTATTCACTGCGAGATTTCCCGATACCTGCATTGTTATTGTCCTCTGCATTGACTGCACCAACCGAAAATGGAATGCGACCCCACCACGTCTGACAGCATGCGGGCGATATTATCACTTACAATACGTGAGGCATGAGAACGGGATGCAACTAGATTTATGTTGGTAGTAGTCACATGCGTCACTTCACTATTACATAATACGTGACAACACCTTGCAAGTTAATTTGACGGGACTATAGTGGCGATTGTGATATGATAGAACGGCAACGGTGGCGCTATCTAGCGGAGTTTTGGGACACTCGATATATCCTAACCTTAAAGGGACCACATACCCATCTCTGTACATCGTTCATTGCACTCGTATTACTAATCGTTTAAGTCGAGCGACGTCCCCCCCCCCAATCATTCGCCCCCTCCGCCCAACTAACATACCTTTGTACTGATTTCCAAATTCCCCCGGATCGTTCCCGGCTTGCCCGCCAAGTGTCGACGATATTGGTTTAAACTGCGTCGGCGGGAGGGGGGAGGGGAGGGGGGACAATGTGACGTAATGAAATGAACCGCTCGGTTGGCGGGCGACACTGGAACCAACCGACGTCGGGACTGATGGCTCACTTTCAATTTCCTCTGGCGTCACGGTGGAGGGGGAGAGGGTGGTGAAGGGGGAGGCGAGAGAGAGAGAGAACAGGTTAAACAGTGTAACAAATGCTCGCTTGGAGCGCCCAGGCTCGCGATAACTTACCTTGTTCTGCGAGCCTCCGCTATAGGGGTTTATAGATGACCTTGGAAATAGCGTTCTGTATACCGTTGGTTCATATTGTTTGTCTCTTCGAAACAAAACACGGTGGAAGGATTGTTGTGATGTCTCCGAGCGTGAAGTGGTGTCCCAGCTGTACCCACCTCTACCCCCAGCGGACCCAGCGACGCACTCGTCTAGTTGGCTAATTCGATTTAGCTTTCTGCCGACTCTGCGGCAACGACGAGAGATAAAAATAACATTGTGAGACAAAAATTACAGAAGGACGAGTTATTGTTGTTGGAGCTTCACCGACAAAGACACGAACAATTAGAGAAACATTGAAATGCGCCATCTTGTTTTTTAAATGTATATACGACAATAATAACGAATGAGGGGACTGTGGCATCCAACAGTCGTATATTTACGGATAAAAAATCTGTCGCTAGGCAACTCTATTGCATCTTTCTTTTTTTGGTGTATAGTAAAATATGTTTGTCCGAAACAAAACACAAAACACGCCTCTTCGTGAGTATTCGGCCGTGTTCGGGTCGGTGCCGAGATGACGTATATGTGTGGGGGGGGGGGGGGGGGCGACAGAATGACGTCATTGCATCGCGATGAGGCGGCCACACTGATTCGTCTTGATGTGTGAACCTCATGAAAATTCCCTTTTACCATTACTATGCTGTAATTTGCATAATATCCTTGGGGGGGGGGGGGGGGGAGGTTGATTCTACACCACGAGGGGATACACTTGGCCCGATGGTAGCGGGCGGACCTCTCGTTCATGAGGGATGGTTTCGATTCCAGTTCAGACTGAAGATATTAAAGGAATAGTCAGGTGAAAAACTAAAAACTACCATTTGTATAATGTCCACCATCAAATATGGAAAACAAGACTAAAAGATACCATACTTTAAAAGCAGGCGGTTAAAGAATCAAAGAAAACGCGATTTTATGGCTTGTTGATACCAAGTAGCACCGAGCAACTCTTCTCATGGTAATTCCCATATAAAAAAAAATGTTACCTCGACATAGTAAAACCACCGCTAAAATAGGGCACTTATCAAAAATCGATCAGGAGGTTTAATGTGCATCGTTTCTCTACCGATAACATGCTTTTTAGTACGAACGTATACTTCTACAAAATGCCCTGCAATTATTTTGTGTGTGACTTGATGTGTAGAAAAGTTGCAATCTGTTTTGGGCGGCACTGTCCGCAGTCGCCGAGCGTTGTGGCTGGACTCGTATTACACAATGAGTGCTCTGTCTATCGGGAAGGCGCTAGCGAGCTCAGAACCGATACAGCTGTACTACGCTTTAGAAGAAAAATGCAGCAGAGCTGGCGAAGGGAATAAATAGAGTAGCTAAATGTTCACTATTTTTTTTCTTGCATTGAAGCAATCTATATCAATTTTATTTTACACATAACTGAATTTCATGCACTTATGACTCATTGGTGACTTTTTAGTTTTTTACCTGACTATTCCTTTAATACAAGCTTTTCACATGTTTGTTTGAGAAATATCATATGTTTTGTCTTGGAAGTAGCCAGATCTCAAACTAGTCACTTGGTAAATACTTGTCTGTGTGACCTGCAAACTGTGTAGGCCTAGAGATGATTGACTCCCGAGTGTTCGATTTATAAATTAATGTAACCCTTTTAACCATGTCTTGAAAATGACATGAAATCTAAAAACTTCTGCATTATATCGGGCTATATCGAATACGAAACGGAACGCATAGAAAGGAATCTGACAGTTCTTGTATGCGCCGTAAATTATTGTACATACGAAACAGAACGCATACAAAGGAATCTGACAGTTCTTGCATGCGCCGTACATTACACTAATAACAAAAGATTTTTATTAACTTCGCAATAAAATACCTTTATATTCAGCCTGGTCTTAAGCGTTTGGTGTTCGGTCATTGGAAACAGTGAGTAAATGTGCATGTGCACATAGGCCAACATAATCCTTCCACAAAGCTTCCATATCTTCGTCTAATGCTTCAGAGCATTCGCGTAGTTGACGCTCATTTTTGGAGAGCAAAGAGTAGACAGCTCTTATTTTATCAATTATTGTTTACAGGAATAGGGAAGTCTCATCAAAAATAAATATTCCTCAAAGCACCTAAAAATGGAAGATCATTATCTAAAATACGGGCGGTATAATTTTTATATCTGAGAAGCGTATATTTTTAATTCTATTAGCATTTTAAGTTTGAAATTTGGAACTTCCCGTTTCGTAATTGAAAAACGGCTCTTGACGTCATAACTCATGTAAACAACTGCCTCCTCGAAGTATTCTTAATAATATCAACGATATTAAGTTGGACATTTTACAATATCTATAGGATGCAGTGACTTTACAACAATGTCTTTTATACCACTGTTTTCTTCAGAAAATACATTTTGATACAGTATTTACCAAACGTGTTTAAAATAATGCAATTATTTAACATATTGTTGTTAATTAATGTTGAGCAATGTTCATTTACTAACTAGAAATAAACGTTGGTTCAGTTAAAGTCTTATGAGAGCAATAATCTACTACCGGTGGGATTTCAGTACTATTTGTATGATATAAAATTATTGTTTACTGAGATATGACGTCAGAACCTTTTAATCACGAGTAAGATGGCGCAAGTCCGTTTCTGAGCGTGTTTTGACAGTAATATCTTTGACTTGCTGTTAAAGCGATGTTAATGCACCTTTCGAGCCGAAACCAATTAGTTCCCGTTTATTTTAACTTGAGGTAACCAGTAAGCAAATAAAAAAAATGTGTGAGCCTTCCCTATTATTTACCACTGCATCTTGTGTGATTTAGTATCCATACCACACTCAGTTCAAGATCGGTGATTAGATTCCGAACCCCTGTTACACCCCCAGCATAACAGCAGCACCGTAGAACCGTCAACGAATGCCCCCCGGCAACAATACCATCACAAACTTGTATATGGTGGGCAATAACAATCCATTTTTATTTATTTAATGTTAAATATATTTGTCACTCACCGGTGATGGAGAAACACATGATGGAGAATTACAGAACAAACTTACATTTTATACCACACTCCAATTCAAAGAACACTTCAATTCTCCTCAAAATTAACACAAAAACTAACAATATTAACACTTGTTCTAGGAAAGGTCAGACAGAAACTCTAATAGGCTTATTACTCCGCCTACCACTTCTAAGTAAAGTATTCATGCATTGTAGTTTGACTCTCTGATCCGAATTAGACTCGTCAGCCATCAAAAAACAAGCGTGAACGCTCAAGTGAGAAATTAAAATATATTGGCTATAGCATTGTATGTTCGAAACAAGAGTAAAATAAAAAAACGATTTCGTTCAATTAATCAATCCATTGGTTGATAACATAATAAATCCCAATAAATTTGCCGCCCCTGGAAAATGCCGCGGTGGGCCTGATAAAGCCCAGACAACTGTCGGCATCGTGATTGCAATCAGACATAAGAACAAACTCACGATTTCCGGATTGCAATTACGATCCCGATTCGTTCATATCATACCGAAGATTAATAGCGATACTTCATTAAATACGTCCCCATGGAGCTGCAAGCTCCCCAGATCACGTACAAGTTGCATGTGAGGATTGTACCGTCCGCGCTACAGGCGCAACCTAAGCCTATGATGCCTGTTATCCACAGACGAGGCTGATACTTGCCCTTTACCAAGATGCATCCTGGGTGAATAAGTTTAGGTGCAGGCGGGGGTGGACAAAAAAAAACACACTTAGGATTAATATGAAACTCCAGGCACTCGCAGGGGCCTCCGCAACTATCTTCGTAGAATCTCCCGTACGGGCACTTTGCAGACGTCCCTGGATTGCGGCACAACTCTGAAACATGATGATGATGATAATAGTAATAATAATAATAATAATTATTATTATTATTATTATAATAATAATGATAATGATAGTGATAACGACAACGACAATGATAATGATAATAACAATGACAATGACAATTACAATTACAATGATAATGACAATGATAATGATAATGACAATGATAATGATAATGACAATGACAATGACAATGACAATGACAATGACTATGACTATGATAATGACAATGACAATGACAATGACAATGACAATGACAATGACAATGACAATGACTATGACTATGACTATGACAATGACAATGACAATGACAATGACAGTGACAATGACAATGACAATGACAATGACAATGACAATTACAATTACAATTACAATTACAATTACAATGATAATGATAATGATCATGATAATGATCATGACAATGACAATGACAATGACAATGACCATGACAATGACAATGACAATGACAATGACAATGACCATGACTATGACTGTGACTGTGACTGTGACTGTGACTGTGACTATGACTATGACTATGACTATGACTATGACTATGACTATGACTATGACTATGACTATGACTATGACTATGACTATGACTATGACTATGACTATGACTATGACTATGACTATGACTATGACTATGACTATGACTATGACTATGACTATGACTATGACTATGACTATGACTATGACTATGACTATGACTATGACTATGACTATGACTATGACTATGACTATGACAATGACAATGACGATTACAATGATAATGATAATGACTATGACTATGACAATGACAATGACAATGACTCAGGGAGAATTTTGTCCGCTAGGGGCGTATCGAAGTTTTGCGATCGCGAATAGCGTTTTGTGCTGGTATGAGAAAAACATTGTAACATGAAATAATAATGATAGAGTTTCTAGATTGATAAAATATTGCAATATTTGTAAATGTCAGATGTATGAAAGTTATTTCTCAAATTATTTGTGTGGAATACGGAACGTATAATCGAATTTTGAATAAGCTCCAAATGCGACAAAGTGTATACAGATGCAGAGACATATAAGATAAGATATGAATGTACGATTGTTAGTATAGGCCTACCTTATACCATCGTTAGTATGGAAAGAGGAAATAGTTGACGAATGTGACAGATATGTACCGAAGACAAACGAAGATTTTGGGCTACTTTTGCAACAATATTGTATTGAAATGAAAACGTGTCATCTAACACCATGCCAAGGAACGTATATTTATTTACCAGTCTGATTGATGGACAATGACACAAAATTGGGCAGTGCGTTAAGTCATTTAAATCCATAAATGGACCAATGGTATGTCTTAAATATAGCATAATATGCAATTGAAGGTTACTTTTTTCTCAATATTTAGTACTTGTCCCATATCATAAAGCTATTTTTGAAATGTAATAAAGTCTTCTTTTAACAATGACAACACAAACTGTAGATCATGATGTTCAATGACAATCACTGTGTCATCAGCATACAAGAATATTTTACAGTATTTGAACAAATGTGGAATATAATTAATATAAATTAAAAACAAGGTGGGACCTAATATAGAACCTTGAGGCACTCCATGCTTTGTGTAGATCGCTATAGTCACCGTTTACTTTGACCATTATTTCGCGATCAATGAGAAATTGTATAAACCATTCACGAACGGTACCACGAATGCCAATATTTTCTAATTTTCTAATCAGGTTATCTAAATTCACGGTGTTGAAGGCCTACACGAAGGAACACACAAAGGATATATTTATTTTTATCTAATTGCACATTAATATAATCCGTAATCCATCTCTACGTGCCAAGTAATGTAGCCTAATGAGACATATCATAGAGACACTCTCCCACAGCAACGCGGCCACGAAGACAGAGACTAGAAGGCGTCCGTACATCATGGCGCTGACTTCTCTACTCGTCTCTACGTGCCAAGTAATGTAGCCTAATGAGACATATCATAGAGACACTCTCCCACAGCAACGCGGCCACGAAGACAGAGACTAGAAGGCGTCCGTACATCATGGCGATGTCTTCTCTACTCGTCTCTACGTGCCAAGTAATGTAGCCTAATGAGACATATCATAGGGATACTCACTAGCTCGAACTGTCTCCCACAGCAACGCGGCCACGAAGACAGAGACTAGAAGGCGTCCGTACATCATGGCGATGTCTTCTCTACTCGTCTCTACGTGCCAAGTAATGTAGCCTAATGAGACATATCATAGAGACACTCACTAGCTCGAACTGTCTCCCACAGCAACGCGGCCACGAAGACAGAGACTAGAAGGCGTCCGTACATCATGGCGATGTCTTCTCTACTCGTCTCTACGTGCCAAGTAATGTAGCCTAATGAGACATATCATAGAGACACTCTCCCACAGCAACGCGGCCACGAAGACAGAGACTAGAAGGCGTCCGTACATCATGGCGATGTCTTCTCTACTCGTCTCTACGTGCCAAGTAATGTAGCCTAATGAGACATATCATAGGGATACTCACTAGCTCGAACTGTCTCCCACAGCAACGCGGCCACGAAGACAGAGACTAGAAGGCGTCCGTACATCATGGCGCTGACTTCTCTACTCGTCTCTACGTGCCAAGTAATGTAGCCTAATGAGACATATCATAGTGATACTCACTAGCTCGAACTGTCTCCCACAGCAACGCGGCCACGAAGACAGAGACTAGAAGGCGTCCGTACATCATGGCGCTGACTTCTCTACTCGTCTCTACGTGCCAAGTAATGTAGCCTAATGAGACATATCATAGAGACACTCACTAGCTCGAACTGTCTCCCACAGCAACGCGGCCACGAAGACAGAGACTAGAAGGCGTCCGTACATCATGGCGATGTCTTCTCTACTCGTCTCTACGTGCCAAGTAATGTAGCCTAATGAGACATATCATAGGGATACTCACTAGCTCGAACTGTCTCCCACAGCAACGCGGCCACGAAGACAGAGACTAGAAGGCGTCCGTACATCATGGCGCTGACTTCTCTACTCGTCTCTACGTGCCAAGTAATGTAGCCTCATGAGACATATCATAGGGATACTCACTAGCTCGAACTGTCTCCCACAGCAACGCGGCCACGAAGACAGAGACTAGAAGGCGTCCGTACATCATGGCGCTGACTTCTCTACTCGTCTCTACGTGCCAAGTAATGTAGCCTAATGAGACATATCATAGAGACACTCTCCCACAGCAACGCGGCCACGAAGACAGAGACTAGAAGGCGTCCGTACATCATGGCGCTGACTTCTCTACTCGTCTCTACGTGCCAAGTAATGTAGCCTAATGAGACATATCATAGAGACACTCTCCCACAGCAACGCGGCCACGAAGACAGAGACTAGAAGGCGTCCGTACATCATGGCGCTGACTTCTCTACTCGTCTCTACGTGCCAAGTAATGTAGCCTAATGAGACATATCATAGGGATACTCACTAGCTCGAACTGTCTCCCACAGCAACGCGGCCACGAAGACAGAGACTAGAAGGCGTCCGTACATCATGGCGCTGACTTCTCTACTCGTCTCTACGTGCCAAGTAATGTAGCCTAATGAGACATATCATAGAGACACTCTCCCACAGCAACGCGGCCACAAAGACAGAGACTAGAAGGCGTCCGTACATCATGGCGCTGACTTCTCTACTCGTCTCTACGTGCTAAGTAATGTAGCCTTATGAGAAATATCATAGAGACACTCACTAGCTCGAACTGTCTCCCACAGCAACGCGGCCACGAAGACAGAGACTAGAAGGCGTCCGTACATCATGGAGATGTCTTCTCTTGCTTCAGACTAGTACGCCCAGATGCTTGCTAAAGTCACGGCGATAATGACTGTTACACAACACTTGTGATCCACACGTATGCCAATATCAGGTGACTGGTACTGGGATCGTAAAACTGTCATGGTCCAGTACGTTTAATAGACTGGAAACAATACCAGCCGCACTTCGATTTTCCAGCTGAACAAGCCCTACAAATATATTTACAATTTCGTTCATATTTGGTAATAATTGAACTCGTGTATATATATGATTAGGCTGTAGACATGGTCGTCGATTCGTCCCAAGTAAGACCAAAGTTAGGTCCTAATACAATTATCTGCACATTTGAAGATTATTTCCATTGTATTGGGGTCTGACTACCTGGGGGACACTCATCAGTGAATAACATACATTCATAACAGCAAATAAATATATTGCAATTTTCAGAGACAAGTTTGGTTCCTCGTGTTAAATTAACACAGACGAGTAAATAATGGGAATTCACGAGTTTTTAAATCATGTGGAAAACAGATGTGTGAGTTATAAAATAATACCGGAACACAGTTCTGGTTTCACAAAAGTAACCGGAACTGTTTTTCGGTGCGTTCCGGCTCAAATAAAGCCCTGGCGCTAGATAATATACAGATATATGAATATACTCATTGAAAAAGGGTTTAGCATGTATTAGGCAGAAATCAAATTAGACAATTTGAGATAGTATCGAAATTGTCTTATTTTATTCACACACAACCAATGTAGCGCGCTTTTTGGATAATCTAGAAATCTGCAATAATGTCTAGCGATGCATCATTCCGAAATGTCGATTTTGAATGTCATTTTGAAGATACGTTCAAGAAACACGATCATCTCTCACTGCTTTCAATCCGTCGCTCCCTCGTCGAACACGGGTCCCCTCGTGACGTCACTGGGCGGCCGGTTGACACGTGGTGGGGGCTGTAATCACGGCCGGGATGTTACCATACTACACGGCCAGTCGGATCGGATATAACTCGACTCTGTCCCGGAACAATGATTGATACAGTCGCACTTAACTTGTGTCGCCTCCTATGGACGGGGCGCAGTTAACTTGAAACCTGCACAAATCAATCTATTTTTCACGGACTTCGTAACTATGCGTGTGTCGACCATTGATACGTTTGAGTATGTTGCCATGGAGAAACAATTGAAGCCGACAATTATTGTACTAGAAACAAAACTCCCATTTCTTTCAGATTAGACGTGTTTTTTTAAAAATAAAATTGATTTGATTCGTAATTTGTTTTCCATCTTTAATATTCATATAAGTTGCATATAAGTTGCTTTTAAGAAATTTAAAACTTTCGCTCGTCTTCTTGGTTATAAAAAGCATCAGCATGGCCGCTGTGACGTCACGTGAAAACTAGGAATAATGCCGCCAATTATCATCGAGTAATCGAATGTAGGCCTTCGCCATTGATTTTACGTATATTTATTGTTCTTGTAAGTTTAATTATTTCCGATTAATCATTTATTACCGATGATTAATTAAGCATATCAAGCATGGGTATAGTTACGTTGTGGTAGCTTTGAAAGATGAACAAGATTCGAAAAACTGAACCTTGTAAGTCTGTTTGAAACCGCATGTTTTGTCTGCTACGTCGTCATTATGATGTCTGTATCGCAGCGAGGCGTGAATGCGATGTAGCGACCAACCCTCTGACACAAACAACCCCCCCCCCCCCCCCGCTTACTATTCATGTTATTCAAATTGCCAAGTGTTATAATTATCATTAGGAAGAAGAGGCCGTAAATATCCACCAATTAGACGTCCGTGTCCCGCTAATGGACGCTCGCATGTTTTACACCGCCGCACAGTTATAACACGTTCTCGCTCTGAAAGTATGTTTAACAGGCTGTGAGTATTTGCGCCTTAGTTCGTGTCACACAAGCATGTTTTACACCGCCGCACAGATATAACACGTTCTCGCTCTGAAAGTATGTTTAACAGCCTGTGAGTATTTGCGCCTTAGTTCGTGTCACACAAGCATGTTTTACACCGCCGCACAGATATAACACGTTCTCGCTCTGAAAGTATGTTTAACAGGCTGTGAGTATTTGCGCCTTAGTTCGTGTCACACAAGCATGTTTTACACCGCCGCACAGATATAACACGTTCTCGCTCTGAAAGTATGTTTAACAGGCTGTGAGTATTTGCGCCTTAGTTCGTGTCACACAAGCATGTTTTACACCGCCGCACAGATATAACACGTTCTTGCTCTGAAAGTATGTTTAACAGGCTGTGAGTATTTGCGCCTTAGTTCGTGTCACACTAGCATGTTTTACACCGCCGCACAGATGTAACACGTTCTCGCTCTGAAAGTATGTTTAACAGGCTGTGAGTATTTGCGCCTTAGTTCGTGTCACACAAGCATGTTTTACACCGCCGCACAGATATAACACGTTCTCGCTCTGAAAGTATGTTTACCAGCCTGTGAGTATTTGCGCCTTAGTTCGTGTCACACAAGCATGTTTTACACCGCCGCACAGATATAACACGTTCTCGCTCTGAAAGTATGTTTACCAGCCTGTGAGTATTTGCGCCTTAGTTCGTGTCACACAAGCATGTTTTACACCGCCGCACAGATATAACACGTTCTCGCTCTGAAAGTATGTTTAACAGGCTGTGAGTATTTGCGCCTTAGTTCGTGTCACACAAGCATGTTTTACACCGCCGCACAGATATAACACGTTCTCGCTCTGAAAGTATGTTTAACAGGCTGTGAGTATTTGCGCCTTAGTTCGTGTCACACAAGCATGTTTTACACCGCCGCACAGATATAACACGTTCTCGCTCTGAAAGTATGTTTAACAGGCTGTGAGTATTTGCGCCTTAGTTCGTGTCACACAAACATGTTTTACACCGCCGCACGGATATAACACGTTCTTGCTCTGAAAGTATGTTTAACAGGCTGTGAGTATTTGCGCCTTAGTTCGTGTCACACAAGCATGTTTTACACCGCCGCACAGATATAACACGTTCTCGCTCTGAAAGTATGTTTAACAGCCTGTGAGTATTTGCGCCTTAGTTCGTGTCACACAAGCATGTTTTACACCGCCGCACAGATATAACACGTTCTCGCTCTGAAAGTATGTTTAACAGGCTGTGAGTATTTGCGCCTTAGTTCGTGTCACACAAGCATGTTTTACACCGCCGCACAGATATAACACGTTCTCGCTCTGAAAGTATGTTTAACAGGCTGTGAGTATTTGCGCCTTAGTTCGTGTCACACAAGCATGTTTTACACCGCCGCACAGATATAACACGTTCTCGCTCTGAAAGTATGTTTAACAGGCTGTGAGTATTTGCGCCTTAGTTCGTGTCACACAAGCATGTTTTACACCGCCGCACAGATGTAACACGTTCTCGCTCTGAAAGTATGTTTAACAGGCTGTGAGTATTTGCGCCTTAGTTCGTGTCACACAAGCATGTTTTACACCGCCGCACAGATATAACACGTTCTTGCTCTGAAAGTATGTTTAACAGCCTGTGAGTATTTGCGCCTTAGTTCGTGTCACATAAGCATGTTTTACACCGCCGCACAGATATAACACGTTCTCGCTCTGAAAGTATGTTTAACAGGCTGTGAGTATTTGCGCCTTAGTTCGTGTCACATAAGCATGTTTTACACCGCCGCACAGATATAACACGTTCTTGCTCTGAAAGTATGTTTAACAGGCTGTGAGTATTTGCGCCTTAGTTCGTGTCACACAAGCATGTTTTACACCGCCGCACAGATATAACACGTTCTCGCTCTGAAAGTATGTTTAACAGGCTGTGAGTATTTGCGCCTTAGTTCGTGTCACACAAGCATGTTTTACACCGCCGCACAGATATAACACGTTCTCGCTCTGAAAGTATGTTTAACAGGCTGTGAGTATTTGCGCCTTAGTTCGTGTCACACAAGCATGTTTTACACCGCCGCACAGATATAACACGTTCTCGCTCTGAAAGTATGTTTAACAGGCTGTGAGTATTTGCGCCTTAGTTCGTGTCACACAAACATGTTTTACACCGCCGCACAGATATAACACGTTCTCGCTCTGAAAGTATGTTTAACAGGCTGTGAGTATTTGCGCCTTAGTTCGTGTCACACAAGCATGTTTTACACCGCCGCACAGATATAACACGTTCTCGCTCTGAAAGTATGTTTAACAGGCTGTGAGTATTTGCGCCTTAGTTCGTGTCACACAAGCATGTTTTACACCGCCGCACAGATATAACACGTTCTCGCTCTGAAAGTATGTTTAACAGCCTGTGAGTATTTGCGCCTTAGTTCGTGTCACACAAGCATGTTTTACACCGCCGCACAGATATAACACGTTCTCGCTCTGAAAGTATGTTTAACAGGCTGTGAGTATTTGCGCCTTAGTTCGTGTCACACAAACATGTTTTACACCGCCGCACAGATATAACACGTTCTCGCTCTGAAAGTATGTTTAACAGGCTGTGAGTATTTGCGCCTTAGTTCGTGTCACACAAGCATGTTTTACACCGCCGCACAGATATAACACGTTCTCGCTCTGAAAGTATGTTTAACAGGCTGTGAGTATTTGCGCCTTAGTTCGTGTCACACAAGCATGTTTTACACCGCCGCACAGATATAACACGTTCTCGCTCTGAAAGTATGTTTAACAGCCTGTGAGTATTTGCGCCTTAGTTCGTGTCACACAAGCATGTTTTACACCGCCGCACAGATATAACACGTTCTCGCTCTGAAAGTATGTTTAACAGGCTGTGAGTATTTGCGCCTTAGTTCGTGTCACACAAGCATGTTTTACACCGCCGCACAGATATAACACGTTCTCGCTCTGAAAGTATGTTTAACAGGCTGTGAGTATTTGCGCCTTAGTTCGTGTCACACAAGCATGTTTTACACCGCCGCACAGATATAACACGTTCTCGCTCTGAAAGTATGTTTAACAGGCTGTGAGTATTTGCGCCTTAGTTCGTGTCACACAAGTAACACAGCACTATGGAAGACCGTATGACAGTGACGTAATGTTCAGTATGTCCCTCACTTGGCGCATGTAATCATGATGTCGTGTAAATACAGCTGGCTGTGGGACGGCTTAACCTTACCTGTGAGCCAAGTGCGCTAGACTGTGTTATTCCATCAACGTTTGAACGTATCAACGTTGTTCGTACTGGGTTTCGCTTTTAGGTTTCACGCACTAAGTTTTTTTTTTGTATTCTTCAGGTGATTGTTGTTAATTTTAAATAGAGCAATATTTAGTTTAAAACTATGTCGTCTAAAGTAATGTCTATAAATAAATCAATATTTATTAAAATATCACAGTTTATTATGTTAAACATGTCTACCCCACGCCAACCCCGCAACAGTGTATAGAAAGTGGGTAGTTCTTTACAGAACGCCTCCACGTATATGTTTAACAAGCAGTGAAGTAGACTCGACTCACTGCCATCTAGATTTATCCGTGGCACACGTTGCGCGTGTCTAGAAGGCGGTAGATAGCTCGCCATAAATATTATTACATTTCTAATAGACGCCGGGGGGCAAAAATAATTTCATTTCGTCGTTGCCGGTAGCAGCGAGCCTAGGTTCATTCATATTCGCCGGTGATAATTATGTCGTCGCGAAGGGGTTGGTATTTCTCTCAGCAGGCAGGCAACCTAATCAACCCCTGCGCGACGAGCGGCGAGGCTCCTTAATAACAGGGCGGCCAACATAAATCACAACAAAATAAGTCAGATATGGAGATGAGAAGAGATGAGTCTAGGCTGGATTAGAGGGCGGTGAGGTGGTAAGTCACTGCTGCTGGATTAGAACTATTCTATGCACCGCCTTGGAGATGAGTCTAGGCTGGATTAGAGGGCGGTGAGGTGGTAAGTCACTGCTGCTGGGTTATAACTATACTATGCACCGCTTAGAGATGAGTCTAGGCTGGATTAGAGGGCGGTGAGGTGGTAAGTCACTGCTGCTGGGTTATAACTATACTATGCACCGCTTAGAGATGAGTCTAGGCTGGATTAGAGGGCGGTGAGGTGGTAAGTCACTGCTGCTGGGTTATAACTATACTATGCACCGCTTAGAGATGAGTCTAGGCTGGATTAGAGGGCGGTGAGGTGGTAAGTCACTGCTGCTGGGTTATAACTATACTATGCACCGCTTAGAGATGAGTCTAGGCTAGATTAGAGGGCGGTGAGGTGGTAAGTCACTGCTGCTGGATTAGAACTATTCTATGCACCGCCTTGGAGATGAAAAGAGATGAGAGAGGAAAGTCACTACTACTGGATTTTTCAACAAAGGCTAGGCTGAAATCCACCGCCTTTGTAATGTAACTACAGTACTCTGCGAGCAAGACATTATGTTTTCAAGTATGATGGGGGCTTATTTACGCAGGGCCTATATACAGTCTCTGTAATTGAATATCCATCTCGTGCACACAAGCCTCAAATGAGGCACATCAAATAAGAATGATTTTAAACTTGAATTCAAATCTGCCGCGTTAGTTGACGAAGTTCAGTTATTGCTCAGAGATCGCACTGCAACTGAATTTTTTCTTCGAAACGTATTCTGCTATGATTACAAAAAATACTCAACTGAAAAAATCATTTTAATACAAGATTTAGAAATTTTTAATTGGCGCAAATCAAAAACAAGACTACCAATTATTTTCAAAATTTTGGTTGTATTGAAACGGGACATTTTGAAAATAAATTTACGAAAGTTTTGAAAAATATATTATTAGCCTAATGTTAACTTCCAACATTAGAATTTCTACATTTCATGCCCTTCAAATAAAGTGCAATAAATAAATAAAAAAACGAATTAATGTATGGATGAATGAATGAATGAATGAATGTATGAATGAATGAATGAATGAATGAATGAATGAATGAATGAATGAATGAATGAATGAATGAATGAATGAATGAATGAATGAATGAATTAATTAATTAATGAATTAATGAATTAATGAATTAATGAATTCATTAATAAAGTGCCTCCTGCCACCCACACAGACCATCAAGTAAAGAAAAGTCCAATCAATAAAAAGCAGGTTTACATGTTTCCAAGGTGGTGGTCTTGGCTTTTTTTTATGTAAACAGGACTGACAAGAGCAATAGGGAATATTCCACATTTTCCGATCATATGAAATAGATAGGCCCTTATCTACAAATACCGGCAACATACTTTTCCCATTTCAAAATTTCACAGTTCGATTTTTGTAACGTTACAAAGTTTGACATGTTGCCTTTCCCGGACTTCTATCGTGAAACGGATGGTTACGTCATAACTGACTAAACATCACTGTTTATGTATGAATTTGCCAACCACCGCCTTGCAACACTACACAATTATCGAAAAAACAACGTATACATTGTTGTCCGATCTCTGCACAAAATTACTTTCAAGCACTGAAATACTGGTACATTATTACAAATAATCATACCAGTTGTGTAAATTAATTGCTGGTTACAACTATTATTCATTTTGGAACCGAATAACAATATAAATACACTAATTTTAGTTATTCGGCATAAATACGATCTTTGATTATGAACAGTCAAGTGTTGAGTTAAGTACCAGATTTGTTGCTATGGAATTGTTTTATTAGATGCCATTTTCCGTAAGAAAACAAACTCTATAGCAACCATCAACAAAATCACATACGTAACTCGACTGGGCACCCCGCACCTAGTCTATTTTGAGTAGCCTATACTAGTACAACTTAGTTTTCTATGTGTTCCTATACTGTATACTTGAAATAGGTCCATTAGGGGTAACTTACGGCCTTGGCTTGGATACTAGTGAGGCTTGTGCGCTCTACCAAGCGGAAGTTGAAAACGCCCGAATGTTGGTTGGAACAGCGTGCATGAAGGGTCAGTAGATCTTGGCTAGGTATGAGACCTGATACGTTGGGGTTAGTATATTGTACACGTTAGGCCAATAATGTCATCCACAGAATAGTGATTTTACTTATTTTAACTAAATAACGTGATGATAATCACAAAAAATGATCCTATAGAACAAAAAATTTAAAATCACAGAGTAGTGACGTAATTCTTAAAGGTGTAATATTGATCGACCAATGAAAAGCGTCTTATTGAAACGGTCTATATAGACATCCACTCACAAAACCCCTCTCAGCATAACATAATGTTGGTAAATGTCGTCATTTACAACAATAACCATATCATATTTCAGGAGCGCATTCCACGGCCTCCAGGAAACTCAACAGCGCTTGTTTCTTTCACGCTGTAAACATGTCTTTATGTATAGCGGGCGGTAAATACGTACGGATACAGCTTAGCTGGCGGTGGAACGAGATATTTATGTCGGCGTCTTGTTTTCACAACTTATGTCTACGAGACGAGACGAGAGAAGCTTTCGGAAAGACTAAACAAGCGAAATTATTATTATTATTATGAAGGACTCGTGGCTGTGAAATGTAATGACGTCGTAAAGATGGTGAATGCGGGCTTCGTCTCTTGACGGAAATAGAAACGGTTGACAGTGTTGTCGAGTCGCTCCGGTGTTTTAAATGGCAACGCTGTATACCTCTTGTCGGTCACTGATTGGTTGAAAGAACGTACGACAGTAGCGCTGTGAGCGTTCCTTGCCCGAACATGTTCAGGTTGCCCCTCACTTGGCGCATGTCGTGTAAGTACATATGGCTGTGGGTGCGTGCGAACTGTGTGGTAGACTGTCATTCATCTAATAGGTGTCACTTGTGTTTTGGATTCTTCAATACTTATTGACATTTGATAATAATATTTGCATTTAATTACGGAGACTATAAAGAATTTATTGGGGAGATAATGTAAATTGTCCACTATCGTTCACAGCGCACTCTTCCCGTACCACTGCTAGGGTCTTGGTTTAGAAGGCCGTGACCAATACATGCACTGCCTTGTTATGAGTAGGGTGGCTTACACCCGGCTTAGGCAGAGAGAGGGTAATCAAGATTATGGGGCAAGATGTTGAAATGAGAAGTCGCAACCCTTGACTGTGTTACCACGCTAAGCACCGAGCAATAAGTCTCTTCCCCCCCCCCCCCGCTTCCCCTCTCCCCCCTCGTTTACACTTTTCTCATTGCAATTATGTTTAGCTATTTCTGTCTACTATTGCAATTTTAATTTCTATGTTGTTGTGTTTGTTTATACATATCTAAGGTAGGATGTATCTCTTTCTCTCTCTCTCTCTCTCTCTCTCGCAGTCATCCCCCCGCGCGTCTACACATTAATCCTTATTTTTATTTCTCTGCACCCCCCACTCCCTTTTAGCTCCAGTTGTCAACCCCATCCGATTGGCTTTCTTGAAAACCCAAACAAGTCGTCACGAACCCTCGTTTCGGCACAGCCATCAATCTTCCTCCACGGTTGTCACTCGTCCCAGTCGGATTGTTTCTTTGTCTTCCGATAGTATTCCCATCCCTCCAGCCCTCCGCGCTAATGTTGCCTCCACCCTAGCACATCCCTTTCGGCGTCGCGATTAGCCTCCAAGCACAAATGATCTTTTAAAGTTATCCCAACGTTATAGTCCCATGCTTACGAAACAGCCGAGTTCAATACTACCAACTAGTTCCCACCATCTACTTGAAACCGGTACGTTAGGGATAATTTACGACCGCATATTGGTTACCTGGACAGTGGACACGCAGCTAATGACTAATGAGGTTTGAGTGCTACTCAGCGGAAGATTGCCTTTACAAATGTGTTATGGTGGGCTCTCATGCTTTTACGTCCGACGTTGACCAATTGTAGCCATTTACAACAATCGCTGGCACCGCCCCCTCGACGTACGGGCTTCGGTTGGCCAACGTCCGACGTAAGGGCGTGGGAACGCACCATTAGAGAATGCCGAGAATCTGTTGATGTTCGTTGAAACAGAGTCCATGAAAGGGGTGGTAGTCTACCGCCCCTCTATCTACCGCCCCTCTATCTACCGCCCCTCTATCTACCGCCCCTCTATCTACCGCCCCTCTATCTACCGCCCCTCTATCTACCGCCCCTCTATCTACCGCCCCTCTATCTACCGCCCCTCTATCTACCGCCCCTCTATCTACCGCCCCTCTATCTACCGCCCCTCTATCTACCGCCCCTCTATCTACCGCCCCTCTATCTACCGCCCCTCTATCTACCGCCCCTCTATCTACCGCCCCTCTATCTACCGCCCCTCTATCTACCGCCCCTCTATCTACCGCCCCTCTATCTACCGCCCCTCTATCTACCGCCCCTCTATCTACCGCCCCTCTATCTACCGCCCCTCTATCTACCGCCGGTAGATACAAACCTGAGGTTGGTACGAGACAGTTTAACTTGGGACTAGAGTAAAGTTAAATTGGCCACTTTTAGCTGGCCTATGTTTTGGTTTCCGTTATAGATATCTATGCATCCGATTTTATTGTAATTTATCTATTTACTAATTACTGCTTGCAACTGTCAACTTGTCTGTTGTTACTGGCTTTTTTTTATCTAACAATGCCTACCACGTGTAGCAATTATAAAAACATGCCTGTTGGATCTAGGTTGTCTCTGAGTTTCTCAAACGACGTAATATGCCATATTAATGTTGCTGTTAATCTTGACAGCAGCGCCAAAGCGTCATCTCGTCTAACTATTTAACTATTCCAATAGACCAACGCGTCCGAACACATCCCTACTTGAATGCACGAGTCCCGTCGACCAACAGACAGGCAGACAGACAGACAGACAGACAGACAGACAGACAGACAGACAGACAGACAGACAGACAGACAGACGTTGTAATCCCCTTAAAATAGGTATGTTATAGACGGAACGGTTTTTGGCTTACGGATAGTGTTTCGTCATTTCCGCACCTAGCTGGTCCACTTTTTGTGTGAATAATACCTCAATTCTGCGCCTTCTATAATAGGGTCGGTGCTATGACTATGTACTGAGTCACAGAGTAATCATACCTAACTTCGGTGATATAGCTATAGCTCCAAATCTTTTCTCCCTATAATAAATTCTATATAGTAATTGTTATTATAGACATACTCTAGCACTTAAAACTAAAGAAGTGTATCAGCTGAAGAATCCAAAAAAAAGTGAAACCTAGTACAATGGTTGCTGGAATGACACAGTCCACGGTTTACTACTACTATTATAAGGTCTTGCAACGAGGCGAAAAAGCTGAAGCTCGAAGTGTTGGCAGTTCCGCCGTCACCACACAGGTTGCGTTAGCGTGCAGTGGCCCCGTTGGGTGCTCAAAGACTACGATAGAGTGCGCCGCAACTGACGTCACATCCGGACTACAACAATGGAACAGATGAATTGAACTGATGGACAAACAATCAGCTGTCAAAATAATAAAAATATAAATAATATAGGGGCCTAGGCCTACTCATCCAGTGCATGTTTGGATTTTGCTGTGATTTTACATGCCCTACTAGGACTTACTCCTAAAACTGCATTTCAGAATAGTGCTTAAAGCCTAGGCCTATGCGTACTAGTTCCCAAAGAAAACATTTTTCTGAACACCCTTTCCTAGGCATAGGGGTCTACCTATCCATTTTGATTCCAATCAATGTGGGCCTAGGGTATGCTATTCTAGGCCTACCATATTCACCCAAGTGTAAATAACAAATTTAAATTATAGATAATTTGTATCGTAATTGTGGGCCTAGTATTACCTACTTTTTTTTATCACAAACAATGAAATGCTTGATGAAGCCAGCACCACACAATCATGCTTGATTTTGAGGTATTGTACGTCAGATCTGATTAACTCTTTCATATCAAATACGCCAGTATATCAATATAAAATACCTGCACAGTAGTAAAGCCACTATTATATACCTAAAAACAACATGTTATTATGCCATTAAATTCATAAAACCCCAAAACTGTTTGGCTAGGCTAGGCCATAGAGAAATAAAACAGGGGCTAGGCCTAGGCCTTCGCCTTCATTTTCCGCTACGGACATGCCAAGCGGCATTCGACCCACTCCCGTGAAGATTGGTAGAGTAGTGACTTGTCTGATCTACGATTCGGGCCACTTACGACTAGCGCTCCCAGTCGGGTATCTCGGGAACTGCCAACACTATAGGCTTCACAAAAGACACAGGCGGGAATAGGGCGTTGCAAGACCTGATAATAGTAGACCGTGCACCACACTTTTATCACAGGTAAGGTTAAGCCGTCCCACAGCCGTCAAGTGAGTGGCATACTGAACATTTTTTGGGTAAAGTCTCGCTCTTCGCGAGAGTACAGCTGCACTCAGCGTGTACAGGCATACAGTCTCGCTCTTTGCGAGAGTACGGGTGCACTCAACGTGTACAGGCATACAGTCTCGCTCTTTGCGAGAGTACAGCTGCACTCAACGTGTACAGGCATACAGTCTCGCTCTTTGCGAGGGTACGGATGCACTCAGCGTGTACAGGTATACAGTCTCGCTCCTTGCGAGAGAGTCGTCTCGTCCAACGCGAGACCCCGACCGTGGGTGTCGCCCGAGTGAACCCGAACTCATTAGCTCAACGATCCGAACGCGATGTCCTCTAATTCCTTGTTTACGAATAAATCTCCAGCCAGCACAAGTCAGGCATAAACTCCGAGATGAGATCGGTTACAGACGTTTCGAGGCAACGTCGTTAATTACAAGACACGATCTACGCGACGACGTGACTCCCTCGGTCTCTATAAATCGTGTGATATAAGGACTAATCGACGGAGTGTTATTTGGGTCGGGTTACGCTACGTGCCGGGTAACAGGTTGTACGTACAGTGTATGCTGGGGTGTGATTGCTTGGCGGGCATCTTGGGGATATCTTTGAGTATGTTGCTAGGGGAGAAACAGTTGAAGCGAATTGTAGTTGAAACAAAATTGATAATTTATGCTACATAACAGTAAATTCGATAATCCGTGTTTATACTGCGAAGCTTGGAAAAATGTATCTTTGATAGTTTTTGTCGTGTGAATTTTTACATTCGCCGATACAAAATATAATTTGTACTGTGGGATGTAAAAGTCTATACACCAACAACTACTGTCATCATATATATTTTCACAAACTTCGTAGAATGGAATATATAAGATGGGTTTACACTACATAGAAAATGTATCCTCCTGCCTCTATACTTTGTTTTGGGTCTCAGAAGTTGTTACAGCTAAGAAAGTTTGACATACAGCGCAATAGCGAGTGCAATAGGCTATGCTGAGAAAAATTCAAAAATTGGTGTCGAATATTTGATAAGACCTTCCTTTAGTTCCACTCTATGACTTTATTTTTATCGATATTTGCTTATCACGAGTGCAGGAAAATGCTTCACTCTCGAGTAGTAAAGCTATCTGTGCACTCGAAACATTTTCCGCTTTTCCGTTGTGAATTGAAACGGTGTTGCAGGAACCACAATGTTGATTTACGACTTACGACGCTGAGAATCCCAGATACTTGAAAACAAATGAATATAAGGACCCCCCCCCCCTCCCCTCCCCCCCCCCCCGTAGTCCCCCCTTCTTTCTTGCGCATTATCCTCGCGAACATAATTAATGAGTGTTTCATTGAAAGCGTCGGTAGCTAATTGGTTATGACGTCACGTGCAAGAAACTCTCTCTCTCTCTCTCTCTCTCTCTCTCTCTCTCTCTCTCTCTCTCTCTCTCTCTCTCTCTCTCTCTCTCTCTCTCTCTCTCTCTCTCTCTCTCGCGCGCCTTCTTCTCCTCCATTGTCTCTCTCTCTCTCGCGCCTTCTTCTCCTCCATTGTTTCTCTCTCTTGATCGCGTTTCGGTTTTTCCTTCTCGTTAATTTGTGATTCGCGATTAGTGTTTGACCAGCTCTTTTGTTTTCCACTTTGTCTACAAAACTTTCCAAAGTGTTTAGAATCGAGAGAATAATCACTTGCTGCGTTTCCACAAGCGACTTGGAATAAGTAGATTTCTTTGTCTTTCTCTCTAAGGTCTTTGATGTTTTGTAGCTGATGTAATTACAGTGAGATTATGGGCTAGGTTTCTGTGCCCGGGAAATGGGAAAGCCCTCACGACGAGAGAAAGGCCGCAGCCCGCAAGTGAAAAATGTAAGAGCTTTTCTTTGGAATGAAGGGAAGGAAAGAAGTTAAATATAACGTTTAATTTGTGAATGTATTTCAATGGAGTTAGGCAGTAATCAAGAGGAGTTAATAAGGCCAAGCTTTACTTATGTTTTTCCTCTGATATAAAAATAACAACATGAATTCCAACAACAATATTGTAATAACGATTTTTAGTAAATTCTTAACTTTATATATATTCGTAGGTCCTAAAATGCTATTGTATTTATTATTTGACTTACCAAATCCCTTCCCGACTGAAACTAAACCCTCACATAATGACCTGGGTTCAACTTCCGGGATGCTTGCGTTGGTCTTTGTGTTCATGATAATCGTTTTATTTGAGAGACATTTTGTTTTTGAATGTCCAAATTTCGGTTTTAACGTACTTATAAGTTTTTTTTAGCAGTTTTATTTAAATTTTCTGTAGGCCTATATTTGCGAGCGTAACTATATTCGTTCACGACTTATACAACGGAGGTTTTACCACTCATTGGCTTGAGACACTGGAATTACTTCAAGATTTCCTCATAACTGATTTCCATTCATTAATAGTACACAATCTGGATCTACACTGGAAAGTTACAAGAAAACATTGGGTAAAAATGAAAATATCCTACTTTCCGTGCTTTTCGTCATATTTTAAAACATGAATAATATGAATTTCGACATTTTTCACCAATTTATACACGGATTTCGGTGTTTGTCATTTTCCGGTTAAAAACTCATCAAAATTCATGCTCATTTTGCGAGATAAAATCATTTTTACACAATTCGGTGTCATCATCATTCGCGAATTTTCTGTGGCTCTACTTCCACCTATAGAGCTTAATTATCAAATGGATAATATTATTAAAAAGTTGGGTGAGGATCAGCTTTGAGTGAGTTCCCGCCGTTTTGATGTCGCCCCGCCTCATTTTCAGCCGGAGACGCAATCTGCGGTAATTATGTAATCCAATTTAATGAATTAAAGAAACAAAGCAGCTCGGGAGGGGGAGGGGGAGGAGGGGGGAGGCAATCGAGCAAAGAAGGGGAATTAGGGAAGTTACATTAGTTTAAGCTCTTTGAACGAAATAAAGACGCAACAAGATTATCTCTCGGAATGAGAGGTTAGAAACGAAGTGGGTTGGATCTCGAGTTGTTTGGTCTGAGCTTGTTAATGGCGACGGGGAGGGGGGGGGGGGGGGGGGGGGGCAACCGCATACACGACGCAAGAACGGACTCTGGTTCTGAAGGTTTTGGGTTCGATTCCATCGCATGCATCCACTCTACATTAATAACATTGTTCCGTCAGATGTAAAAGGATATCAATTTAGTCAAACTCTTTCAAAATGCAAAAATGCTTTGAAATGCTTTTTTTTTTAAAATCGACTTTTCTTGAGAAACTACTGTAACACAATATGATTTTGATATTGTCCTAGTTCTTCCACTTTGTAAATTATTTTATTTTGTTGGAAGAATATTCTTCATCTATTGTTTTAAGAGTTTTTAAAGTTTTGTTTTCACGAGAAAGGGAAGTCTTGATTAAAACCGAACAGCATTTAGAGATTGATTGATTCAGAATTGGTCTAGAGGGCCGTGATTACTTCTATGTAAGGGCTCCTCCCACCGCCCCCTATAGTCTCGTTGTCTCGTGACGTCATCACGTGAGATAGCCGGTGTTGGAGGTCACAGGGGGGCACACATGTTGCACTTGCGCTGCCCACGGGTGTACGTACGCACCTCCCACAGCTGTTGTCAGTTCTCGGTCTAGTTCTCTCTGTGGAATGTATTTGTATTGTAATGAAATGTTGGTATGTATATAAAATTCCTTTTTTTTACTGTTTGGTTGTCACTAAAAAAAATTACAATTAAATCACACAAAAAGTGAATTACATACATATTGTGTTAAATATATTCAGAGGCAGGAGTTTATGGTATTAACGATAAACGCGATTTTCTTAGAAAATGTTTTATAACTACAGATGTGGACGTTTTAAGTACTTGTGGTGCTGGAAATTACATTTTTTCGCGCGAGTTTTCGCGATTTTTAAGCAAAGCCGTGATTTGAGCAATTCTACCCATTATTCACGAATAACATTGGAATAAAATAAATTAATGACAAATTTGCGATTTACCGTCCAAGTTTTACGTTTTTGTGTCAACAGTCACGTCACGGCCGCACGGCGTCCTCGGCAACGCACTGTAATTTGGAGACATAGATTAAGGAAACTAGTGTGAGGAGGCCTACAATAAGTGTTTACTGTTTTCCATAGGCATACTCATTACTCAGTGATTCATTGATTAATTAATGTGCTTATAGTTGTGCTATGTACCTTATAAATGTAGGTTGATACATATTTGTGTTCTAATTTTTAGCCATGCATTTTCCATGGTCCCAAAGTAGCCAAAATCAGAAAAAAATTAACACCGCTATAAAAACGATTTTTTTTAAAATATTCAACACCAATTCACCACCTTTTTAAATCTTAAAAACGAAATCTTAAAAAAAAAATCACCATAAACTCCTGCCTCTGAATATATTCAAATATAAGTGAATTTATCAAATTTACGAAGTACGTGCGCAAATCTAGAATTGACAGACAAGCAGAGAGACAGATAGGCAAACAGACAGACAGACAGACAGACAGATAGACAGACAGAAAGACAGACAGACAGACAGATAGACAGACAGACAGGTAGACAGGTAGACAGACAGACAGACAGGTAGACAGGTAGACAGGTAGACAGACAGACAGACAGACAGGTAGACAGGTAGACAGGTAGACAGGTAGACAGACAGACAGACAGACAGGTAGACAGGTAGACAGGTAGACAGGTAGACAGACAGACAGACAGGTAGACAGGTAGACAGGTAGACAGGTAGACAGACAGACAGACAGACAGGTAGACAGGTAGACAGGTAGACAGGTAGACAGGTAGACAGACAGACAGACAGGTAGACAGGTAGACAGACAGACAGGTAGACAGGTAGACAGGTAGACAGGTAGACAGGTAGACAGACAGACAGACAGGTAGACAGGTAGACAGGTAGACAGGTAGACAGACAGACAGACAGACAGGTAGACAGACAGGTAGACAGGTAGACAGGTAGAGAGACAGGTAGACAGGTAGACAGACAGGTAGACAGGTAGACAGGTAGACAGGTAGACAGACAGGTATTAGAGTGACCTGAGTGACCTATAACTTTGACCTCCGACCCAACAACCTGTCGACCGGTCACAGCCTTATAGAGAAGACGTGGGACTGTGACGTCACAGACCGAGCTGCGGTCAACTGTGGCTCGGTGGTCTTGCGGGTTCCAGTGCAGCAGGTCCGGGGCTCGAGTCCCGGTTCAGGCTGGGGGTTTTTAACTTTGAATTTGACTTTAATGTAGATGCACATGTAAACGGTGAATTTGGAGCCATCATAGCGACAAGGCACACAATAAATAGGCAACACGAGTACGATTTTTTTTGTTCAACCAAGCACTTTGTTTAATAGTATCAGATACAAAAAGTCCTAAGTAAAAAATAAATTTTTAATAGGTTTAATGTTGTCGCATTTATGGAAGTTTCAACTCGGGGATCTGAAACGCGTACAGGTGGCTGTGACGTCATTATTCAGTAGACGTGGCGTAACAGACCAATCGCTGAGGCGGTGAGCGTACACAGACACAAACCATGACGTCAAATCCCATCAACATGGCGGCGGCTCGTTTTTCGCGACCTTTTATTTATCGTTACTAAACCAATTATTTTGAGGCATAGACTGATCCGTTTTTCAAAATTCGTAGACACAAAATTATTAAATGAGAGACAAGGTATTTAAAAACCGATTAAAATTTTCATATGCGTGTTCCCTATTGCATAAATGTCTCCCACTGAAATTCAGTACTTCTACCTGAGTGGGTGACTACAAATACGAATTTTTGTATTTATTTTAATTTTATTAATTTTTAATAGCTTTAGGCCTATATTATACAAATACCGAAATCCGTTCTAAACAGAACGAGGGTCCTAAACGTAGATTGAAAACGTTCGCTTCGCTCGCTTGATAATATTTGGTAGTTTCACCTCTCATCTTGAACACGCCTTACTCTCATCTGTCTCGGTAGCAAGGGACATACGTTCTGTGTCTCTCTAGACCCCAACTTCCTGTCCCTGTATCTCGCATCCGCTCTGTGCATGTCCGTATGGTATGTATGTGTGTACTCACTCACTCACTCACTCACTCACTCAGTTTAGAGCTCAGCCGATGAAACTTTGTCATGCGTCAGCGGCATTTTGCATTATTTAAACTTGTACGAATGTTGCATCTGTGACCGCGGAGTGTTTTAATACTACAGCAAAAACGGTTTCAAGTTAAAATAGACACCTTCAAAATGATCTAGGACCCTAAGGGCCGGTTTCACCAACTCCGGTTAGCCGGTGAGCGGAGCTTATCTACGAACAATGGCGACTACCAGGTATTGTGAATGTAATGTTTGTTTTGTTTAAACCATGGTCACCAAACCGAGCTTACTGAATCGGAGCTTAACGAAGTTGGTTAATTGGGACCTTAGCAACAATGTACAACAATTAAAAACGAGTTTTCAAATTTTATATCAAGCTTCATTGATACAGTTGCCGTATAAAACATCTTCGGTAATGCTTCCGTCACGGGTGGGTGAGCGGCAACCAACCAGCGGCCGTGGCTAATTCAAATACCTGCCGACCCCGTAAACACGTCATTGATTGATGCCGAAAGCATTACCGAAGTTGTTGTACGACGACTTTACATACACCATCATCATTATTTATTGACCTTGATTTTATACTTTTAATTTTTCTTGATAGTTGTCATTGAAAATTTAGAGGATCGTGATTCTAACGGCTCTAGATCATTTTGAAAATAGGGTATCCTTAGTGAAAACTTGAATCAAGTGGATGTATTTTAATGTAAACTACCACAAATTACCACACGGTTCTTGTAATCTCAGGATAGGAGGAAGTTTGCATTTTTACTAAGTAGCTCCATCAAGGGTTCATGTACATTAGCTATTTTACTCTTAGATTTTAATTAAACCGCAAACCTAAATAACAAATTATTATTTGATAATAATCTTGTGTAGCGCAACCCGAAACGTTTAAGTGACAACCCACACATCGTCTAAATAAACCAACAACTTTTTAATATTCTAAACGAAATCTCCCTTTTATATCTTTACAGAAATCAACACCTTCTCAATTTGAGAGAATAACAAGTGAGCCAACATCATATCCGCAACAATTTATCGCCGCCAAGAAAAAAGCCATTGTGTTGGTAACAGTGAGTTTTCGTCATTTCTCCGAATTTATCCGATAACATGTGGACACGCCCAGAATTATGAATTCCATTTTAGGCAGCGGGACACGGCAGTCGAGATATTAAACCCTTCTTTCGTATTTACGGCGGCCATTCACTTTATAAATGTGGGTTAGGATGCGGCCTCAAAGAGTTTATTAAGAAAGAGGGCCACTCGGGCAGTCGGGCCACTCGGAACATCTTGTGGATATTGGCAAAGAGCTTCGTACGACTTTCATGTCTTTCATTTGGTGCGTCTTTGGTGGGCGGTGCGTGATGAAGAGCTATGGAGTCCGAAACCAGAGCTGCGTAATGGAATATCTTTACCGCAGTAGATTATTTAACCCTTTCATGTCCGTCCCGGCGTTTCTACAGACTGGGTTGTGTTGTGTTGTGTAGCTGGGAATACATAAGCCTGTAGTAGTTTCTACAGACTGGGTTGTGTTGTGTTGTGTAGCTGGGAATACATAAGCCTGTAGTAGTTTCTACAGACTGGGTTGTGTTGTGTTGTGTAGCTGGGAATACATAAGCCTGTAGTAGTTTCTACAGACTGGGTTGTGTTGTGTTGTGTAGCTGGGAATACATAAGCCTGTAGTAGTTTCTACAGACTGGGTTATGTTGTGTTGTGTAGCTGGGAATACATAAGCCTGTAGTAGTTTCTACAGACTGGGTTGTGTTGTGTTGTGTAGCTGGGAATACATAAGCCTGTAGTAGTTTCTACAGACTGGGTTGTGTTGTGTTGTGTAGCTGGGAATACATAAGCCTGTAGTAGTTTCTACAGACTGGGTTGTGTTGTGTTGTGATGCTGGGAATACATAAGCCTGTAGTAGTTTCTACAGACTGGGTTGTGTTGTGTTGTGTAGCTGGGAATACATAAGCCTGTAGTAGTTTCTACAGACTGGGTTATGTTGTGTTGTGTAGCTGGGAATACATAAGCCTGTAGTAGTTTCTACAGACTGGGTTGTGTTGTATTGTGTAGCTGGGAATACATAAGCCTGTAGTAGTTTCTAACCCGTGAGTTCAAGCAGGGTTGCAGTGGGTGAACAGAATGTTAGGGCACACTGAAGATTACCAAATTGTTCTACAGAGTTATACTATGAACCGACATGTGATTTAGAAAATGTCTATTGCCGTAACAGAATTTGTTTTTTAAACTTTTAATTAATTGCCTGAAATATGCTGCAAAAGTTTAAATTTGACGTAGTTTTCTAAACTTATGAAAGAGGCATTTATTTAAAATCTGTTAAATTGTCCTGTAATAATTTAAAGAAAATTGACGACTTCAAGTGATACCGTAACCAAGTAACGAAATATAATAGACCATTTATAAAAACAATCTAGAACCCTTTGTATGATTATCATCACGGTCCGCTAGATCTTCACTTACAACAATGCACAACAATTAAGAATGCAAAATCAAGGTTAATAGAAATAGATGATGATCTTTTACGGATCAATAAACCTTGATATAACATTTAAAAACTAATTTTTAACCTTTGTATATTGTTGTTCTTGAATGTTTAGGGGTCCGTGTTGAGAATCGTATAAATAAGCATCAAGCAAAGAACATGTAAAATAACCCGTATTATTCCCTTCTGAATAGATGATTTTCAGAATTGATCTATGAAGCCGCGATGCGCTCTATCTAAGGGTCCTTGATAGTTATGTTGAAGAGGATTTTTCATTGTTGTGCATTGTTGTCATTGAAGATCTAGAGGGCCGTAATTAGCTCTATCTAAGGGTCCTTGATAGTTATGTTGAAGAGGATTTTTCATTGTTGTGCATTGTTGTCATTGAAGATCTAGAGGGCCGTAATTAGCTCTATCTAAGGGTCCTTGATAGTTATGTTGAAGAGGATTTTTCATTGTTGTGCATTGTTGTCATTGAAGATCTAGAGGGCCGTAATTAGCTCTATCTAAGGGTCCTTGATAGTTATGTTGAAGAGGATTTTTCATTGTTGTGCATTGTTGTCATTGAAGATCTAGAGGGCCGTAATTAGCTCTTTCTAAGGGTCCTTGATAGTTATGTTGAAGAGGATTTTTCATTGTTGTGCATTGTTGTCATTGAAGATCTAGAGGGCCGTAATTAGCTCTATCTAAGGGTCCTAGATGAATTCTGAAAAAGGTCTTTTCTTTGCACGCGCGCACAGCAAAACGCCTCCAACCCAAACGCGTCTGCAAATGTTGATACAACTAATTAATTACCTGTTCGGTTCGACTCATTGACCTTGAACGTGGCTTCGTTCTTGTTAATTAAGAAGGCCGTGACTCCAGTGCGCTAATTAGCATCTCGATCAACGGGGCCGTGCATGGTTCGATGTCTGATTGTAACACGAGATGTACCATCGGCCAGGCTAATAAAACAACGTTTAGACGCACTGTTTAATTAAATGGAAGAGAAAAAGAGAGGACTCATGGTTTTGGTTAGGACAAAGAGATTGAATGGAAAGATATTACCGGAATGTTATTTGAATTTTAGAGGATCGATTTGATTGGAGATACGAGAGTTTGTTCGTAGATCGAGATCTCTTATTTCCACCGAACCACTTTTTGCGCTGAATACTCGGAATCGCAACGATGCACATGAAGACCCGGGTTTGTTTTGCGAGAGAGACAGAGAAGACAAATATTCACTTCGAAATGAATTGGGTGATTTGATTCGCAGTCGTAAGTCGTCGTAGCAAAGAGCTTACCCACATTCTTAAAGCAAAGAGCTTACACACATTCATAAAGCAAAGAGCTTACACACATTCATAAAGCAAAGAGCTTACACACACATTCATAAAGCAAAGAGCTTACACACATTCGTAAAGCAAAGAGCTTACACACATTCATAAAGCAAAGAGCTTACACACACATTCATAAAGCAAAGAGCTTACACACATTCATAAAGCAAAGTGCTTACACACACATTCATAAAGCAAAGAGCTTACACACATTCATAAAGCAAAGATTTTACACACATTCGTAAAGCAAAGAGCTTACACACATTCATAAAGCAAAGAGCTTACACACACATTCATAAAGCAAAGAGCTTACACACATTCATAAAGCAAAGAGCTTACACACACATTCATAAAACAAAGAGCTTACACACACATTCATAAAGCAAAGATCTTACACACACATTCATAAAGCAAAGAGCTTACACACACATTCATAAAGCAAAGAGCTTACACACACATTCATAAAGCAAATATCTTACACACACATTCATAAAGCAAAGAGCTTACACACACATTCATAAAGCAAAGAGCTTACACACACATTCATCAAGTAATGAGCTTACACACACATTCATAAAGCAAAGAGCTTACACACACATTCATAAAGCAAAGATCTTACACACACATTCATAAAGCAAAGAGCTTTCACACACATTCATAAAGCAAAGAGCTTACACACACATTCATAAAGCAAAGAGCTTACACACACATTCATAAAGCAAAGATCTTACACAC
This sequence comes from Isoperla grammatica, assembly GCA_945910005.1. NCBI lineage: Eukaryota > Metazoa > Arthropoda > Insecta > Plecoptera > Perlodidae > Isoperla > Isoperla grammatica. The sequence continues at coordinate 31,874,176 of OX246748.1, forward strand.
ACATTCATAAAGCAAAGAGCTTACACACACATTCATAAAGCAAAGAGCTTACACACACATTCATAAAGCAAAGATCTTACACACACATTCATAAAGCAAAGAGCTTACACACACATTCATAAAGCAAAGAGCTTACACATACATTCATAAAGCAAAGAGCTTTCACACACATTCATCAAGTAAAGAGCTTACACACACATTCATAAAGCAAAGAGCTTACACACACATTCATCAAGCAAAGAACTTACTACCTACAATACAACATATTCCATATGCATTTAAGAACTTGCACACATTCACAAAGGACTTACTACACAATGTATAGAGCAAAGAACTGACTACACATTCATAAAGCGAAGAGTTTACTATACATGCATGAAGCGTCCACTCTAGCGGTGACTTCTGCAACCTCGATATGGAGGACAGAGTTGATGGATAACATAACATCATAATTGCATTACACGCGTCACATGAGGGGCATACTGACATTGCTGTGTGTAGAGACGTCACTGTCATACGGTCTCCCGTAGGTCGTTGACTGTCATCTATAAGCCTTGATTGTACAGTGTATTATTGTTGTTGTTGTTGAACATCTAGGTGGCCGTGGTGGGATCATTGTCAAAGCGCTCCATTCACGTTGATAAACGTAACAACACGGTTAACGATAAGCTACCGTGTAACATCTCTACAATTTATGAACTTCTTCCTCAGCTCTTTGTTATTTTAAGCTCTTTGTTTGTGGGGCGTGTACGAGATGTGTTGTGAGCTTTTTATCGCCTCGTGCTTCTCTCGTATGGAAATGTCTCTCACACATATATATAGCAACATATTACACCCCGCTCGCTTGCCTCGCTGCGTGTGTGTGTGGTGACATCTTTATGTCTAAGTTGTTTGGACAGAAGCCAGCCGGCAGAACAAACTTTGCCATGTTTAAACGTCCTCCTTCGTCTTTTTCATGCGGTGACGTTTACTGGGGGGGGGGGGGAATTTTGATTGCAAATTTAATGGTCAATTCTCTTTGACAGATCACTTCATTTGTTTTCTTTCACATTTCTCCCATTTGAATAACATGTGATTTTTAACATTGTGGAACGGACTGCGACGACCTAACTTGGGAGTTCGACGAGCCTCCGCTAGGCGGAGATCAAGTAGACCTTGAGAAAAGTGTGAATGTTTCGTGAGGGCCGTGTATTTCATCCAAATGATGGCCTACATTGTTCCTGTAAATCACGTGTGACACGCCGAGGTATCAGGCTCGCAGAAGATGACAGATGGTGTCGTGCGAGCATCATCGCGTGCGTGGAAGGCCGTGGGTTTAATTGGTCTCCCAGCGACTTCACTCATTACTCAGACCATCCATATAAGCGTAATCGTTTAAATCGGTCATTTAGATAAGAATCTGATGGAAATCATTATCTAAAAGATGTTCCATATGGTTCAAGAAGTTGAACTCGCGATTGAATTTAAAAATGGAAAAAGTCGATAATAATATTGGATGAAATTTCCCGAATTCAAGTCAACAATTTAACAATAAACACAACTACAACAAAACAATTTATCAACTATTTAATCTTGAATTCAATAACTAGCAGGGGAAGTTCGGTCGTGTACATAAAACGACGTACTATTTTGTGAATTTTACATCACATTTTACTAAATAACTTGATATTGTAACAAGATGTAAACTCTGGTACCTATTTATTTTCTAATGCTCAATGGATTTGTATTAAAGTTTTTTTTTAATGTGAGTATTTTTAAACCGTCATCTTGTGTAAACTTATTTCCAAACAAAAGTGTCGTAATTTTCTGGCGAATTATCTCCTCTGTAAATATGGTAAAACACTTTCAAAGTGTTAATAACTTCCTTTTGAAACGTCGCTAGTTTTAACTACACAGCACTGTGTTGTGTACATTGCTATGCTACCTCCAGACACACGCACAATGGTCCAGCACTGTGTTGTGTACATTGCTATGCTACCTCCAGACACACGCACAATGGTCCAGCACTGTGTTGTGTACATTGCTATGCTACCTCCAGACACACGCACAATGGTCCAGCACTGTGTTGTGTACATTGCTATGCTACCTCCAGACACACGCACAATGGTCCAGCACTGTGTTGTGTACATTGCAATGCTACCTCCAGACACACGCACAATGGTCCAGCACTGTGTTGTGTACATTGCTATGCTACCTCCAGACACACGCACAATGGTCCAGCACTGTGTTGTGTACATTGCTATGCTACCTCCAGACACACGCACAATGGTCCACGCAGCACTGTGTTGTGTACATTGCAATGCTACCTCCAGACACACGCACAATGGTCCAGCACTGTGTTGTGTACATTGCTATGCTACCTCCAGACACACGCACAATGGTCCACGCAGCACTGTGTTGTGTACATTGCTATGCTACCTCCAGACACACGCACAATGGTCCAGCACTGTGTTGTGTACATTGCTATGCTACCTCCAGACACACGCACAATGGTCCAGCACTGTGTTGTGTACATTGCTATGCTACCTCCAGACACACGCACAATGGTCCACGCAGCACTGTGTTGTGTACATTGCTATGCTACCTCCAGACACACGCACAATGGTCCAGCACTGTGTTGTGTACATTGCTATGCTACCTCCAGACACACGCACAATGGTCCAGCACTGTGTTGTGTACATTGCTATGCTACCTCCAGACACACGCACAATGGTCCACGCAGCACTGTGTTGTGTACATTGCTATGCTACCTCCAGACACACGCACAATGGTCCAGCACTGTGT